>JZKD02S1713208.1:177912-199901 GCA_000966675.3 Picea glauca
AGTGAGCATGGGAGATTACTGGGAGAGAATTCCTTCCTAGTGGTGGTGAGTGATTGTTTTCCCTGTAACCTCAGCCTAGCCTAGGATTCCTTACCTTGGGGTGGAGCTCGGTCGCATCTCGGGGGTGACCCGCTGTTGAGCTAATGAACAGTGTGGTCTAAGGCTGGGAGGTTCGTGGAAGGCCTGCACTTGGTTGGTGATTTCTACAACTGTTAAAAGATAAGTATTTGAATTATGTTTTGATCAGGTTGTGCATGACCGTGTTGTTTATGTATCATGTTTTCCACTGTGTATATGAATTTATATGAAAAGCTAATTGCTTGCTGATTATTGTAGTAAATCATATGAATACTCTGTGTTGAGTGTGTTTACTTGTTTAAATGCATGTGGTGTATATACTGGACTGTATGTGTAATATAACTCAAACATAAGTTTATACCGATTGTTATATTGTGTGTTATAAGCCTCGGTCTAGTAAAAGGTATACTACAAAAACTTTACTAAGTCCCTTCATACATGGATGGTGTATATTAATTTGAGTGTTATAAACCTTAATAATCTCTTTTATACCAGAAGCATATCTAACTGTCGAGCTTAGACCACCTTTTAAAAATGGACAAGCATGTTGTGCATAGACTCCATAAACTTATTTCTTTCCACACAAGATAAAAGCTACTTGATAGTTGAGTTATAGACCCACCAGTAACAATTTACAAGGGATATATTATTAATTCAACGATTGATATAGAAAACCATGGCCATTGGTTTCAAGTCGTAGGGATAGCAAATATGACAAATAACATTTGAGAAATGTCAAGGAGCTTTGCTGGTATTGAAGAGTTATCTTAGCATGCCAGAATCACAAAGGTCTTTAGTTCAACATTGTAAAACCGGTTGAGACCACGACAAAGACGAAGGGAATTATACAACGCCTTGTACATTTCATGAAGGGATTCTTTCATGAGACTCTACCCTCCCTCAGGTAAACGAGATATCATTTACTAAAACCTATTGAGGGGTGGCGTATACATTAAGACATCAAAAAATGCAATGAATGTAACTAAACTAAAGGTAAAATAGAGACATCAAAAAATGCATAACCTTTCCATTATTCAAGTAACCTTCACGTTGAACGACTCAACAACTAGAATGATTTTTATAATACATAGGGTTCCTAAAAACAAGTAATTAGATTCTCTTACCTTATTATGTGGAGTCCCAATGGTAGAGGTCCGCCCAATACGTTTGATTCCAGAACAAGTCTAGGACTTAAGCATTGAGCAGTTACAGAGAAGATTTGATAAATCGACCTTATTTGTAGGGAGAACACAGAGCTGATATCGAAAGAAGACTAATGAAAATGATAGTTCTAGTGCCCATATGCTAGTTTACGAATACTTAATGGAGGTCCGTAAGACAATGTTGTAGCTAGGGAAAGGTGGCAAGATTTCAGAGGGACACTTTAAACTCATGATAATCCCGAGGGGTTGTTTCCAAAACATCTTAAAAGCTCTGGCAGAAGGGTCATTACAGCTTCTCGGTCGTATCCCAAGTTATTCTTGTGTTAATCCATGGAAATTGATTTGCCAGACAATTTAGTCTTCTCCTTCTAAGTTTGGTTAGGGTTCGTAGTGCTCATCGATATTTTGTTAAGGAAAGGTAAGCCTCTTCTCAAGAGTTAATTCGATTAGGATGATAGTTGTCCCTAAAGGTGTGAGGTGAGAACTGGATTCTTAAATACTGTCTCCACACTTGGATTTGACACATTCTAGGACCACGTTGATCGGAAGAAGCGCATTAAGTTTTCTTCCCCCATACCCAAAGAAACATATTGGCCACTCCAAAATTTATGAAGGGTCATTCTTAGTACTCATCTCACGGTAGTCCTTGCTGGCATAGTACATTTGGAAATGGACTTATATAAATATAGGTTATTGCCTAAATGATTTATGGTGCAATATGTTTGGTAATAGTATGTTTATACATATCGAATGTTGCGTAAATATTTGGTGGCGCAGTGTAATAGGCTATAGTTATATACATGTATATAAGTTGTTGTGTAAATATTTTATGGTGCAGTGGTATTTTAACTTTAGACATATATAAGTAGGTTGTTGCATAAATACGTTGGTATATATATGTATAGTCTTCTAAGGACATGAGTATATCTCATGAGGTTAGGATAAAATGAAACACTTATAGGATTATAAGGAGTCAAGGTTTTGAGGAGGAGATAAATTCTTATAATTTCACTTATAAAATATATTTGATAAGTATTAATGTGGAATAAGAAGTGTTTAAGCTCCTTGTAACAATATTTGAGTTAAATATGCCTTTAATTTGAGAATCTATAACCACAAAGAAAAATAAAATAAAAATTATGGTAATTAGAGGTACATTACATATGGTATTGGATAAAAGGTTACAACACATGGACCTTGAACAAGGCCACCTGATTTCTTAGCACATAATTATGTTTATGTAAAACTAATAAAGCCTTTATTGTTGCAAACATAAAACCCTTTTATGTTTTGTGTTGATCATGGTAGCACAAGATGATGCAAAAATTAGACTTGATGGGAATCCTGAACAAAGACTTCCTGAAAATTAGAGACAAAATAGTGATGAAAGCTCCCCTACCAAAGTTTTGGAAATGATGAGAAATATCATTGTTGAGATGCAGGTTTTCAAAGCCGACAATGAAAAACTGAAGAAGGAACAGTAGGAACATCAGGAGATAATTGAAGTCATGTTGCACAATATAGTGATGAAGAAAATCACAAAGGACGATAACAATGAAGAAGAGGTTAGCAAAAGAACCTCCGAGAAGAAGGCATTGCAGTCGAACTTGAGAAAATAAAAGACATAATGGAATGGTCGATACCTAAGGATGTAGTGGATATTTGGTCGTTCATGGGAATCACCAGATATTATCCTAGATTTATAGAGGGGTTTTCCAAGATAGCCTACCCTATCATGTCATTACAAAAGAAAGGGACCAAGCTTAATTGGTCACAGAAGTGTCAAGATAGTTTTAACAAGCTAAAGGAATTATTGACAACTGCACCCATATTGAAGGTAGTAGACCTAGAAAAAGACTTTACCATCTGTGTTGATGCGAGTAAAGAAGGACTAGGTGGTGTCCTAACTTAGGAAGGACACGCGATTTGTTATGAGTTCCAGAAATTAAAAGAAAATGAGGGAAACTACGTCACTCATGACTTAGAATTGGCAGCAGTAACACACGCCTTAAAAATGTGGTGACACTACATAATGGGAAAAAAATTTGTTTAGTTAGACAAATTTTAATGCAAGACAAGCAAGATGGATAGCCTTCTTGAGCAAATTCGACTTTGAGGTAAGACATATCAACGATAAGGAAAATAAGGTAGCATATGCCCTAAGAAGAAGAGTCCATAGGTTATTCGAAATAAATGTTAGTAGAGCATAAAGTGATCTGGAACAAAGAGTAAGGAAAACAAGTATTAATGATGAAAATCACACTAAAATAATGTCAGAATTACAAAACAATACCACAAACTCAGATAAACCAGATCTGAGTATCGACAAAAATGGATTATTATGATTCAAAAACAGACTTTACATACTAGATTCAACAAGTTTAAAGATAAAGGTCTTGGATGAAGTGCATAGGAAACCGTATTATGGCCATCCAGGATTCTAGAAAATGATAACAACACTTATAAAACTATTTTATTGACCTAATATGAATGGTGAAACAATAGAATATTTGGCTAGGTGCCAAGATTATCAGTAGGTTAAGGCCGAACACCAGCATCCAACCGACCTACTACAACCATTGTGAGTACTATAATGGAAATGGGAGACCATATCGCTAGACTTTATTACAGGTTTGCCAAAAACTCAGAAACATAATGACTCTCTTATGGTTGTAATCGATAAACTCAGTAAGTCTGCACACTTTATTCTTGTAAAGTCTACTTTTAAAGCTATAAATATCACTAAAATATTTATGAAAGAAATTTTTAGACTGCATGGTATTCCTAAAATGGTGATTTCATATAGAGACGTAAAATTTACATCTTTTTGGAAAGAATTATTTGCAGGGCTAAATACTAATTTGAATTTCATTACATGTTATCATCTAGAAACAGATGGAAAAACTGAAAGAATGAAACAAATCATAGAGGATATGCTCTGCATGTATGTAAGAACAAAACCAAGCAAGTGAGAGGACTACCTACACATGGTAGAATTTGCATATAATAATGAATATCAAACTTTGGCTAAGCTAAGCCCCTTCGAGATACTATATGGTAGAAAGTCTACGACTTCAATTAGTTGGGAAAACTCGGTTGATAGACTTATGGTTGGACCATAGATCCTCAAAGAAATGGAAGGTATGGTAAAAAAAGTACAAAAAAACTTGAAAGAGGCATAGGACACACAAAAAAACAATGAGGACCAGAAAACAAGACACTTGGACTTTCAAGTGGGAGATCATGTGTACTTAAAAGTTAAAGCCTGAAAGAGTTCACTCAAACTTGGGAATTGTGCCAAGATGGCACCCAGGTTTTGTGTACCCTTCGAGATACTAGCTCGAATTGGACCCATAGTATACCAACTTGCACTTCCATCTAATCTAAAAAAATTATAACGTATTTCATGTGTCTTTGTTGAAAAATTATGTTCATGATCCTACTCATATGATCGATTGGAACTTGGTGCAGGTGGATCCCGAAGGTGATCTCCAGGTGGAACCTATGTGCATTCTGGACCAGAAAGAAATAACACCTCGGAATAAAGTCGTCGCTCAGGTAAAGGTGCAATGGAAGCACTTTAGTCCTGAGGAGGCCAATGGAAGTTGGAGGGAGATTTGTGGAAATCTCATCCAATCCTATTCCAAGAAAGGAACAAACACTTAGGAAAATGTTTATTGAAGGGGGAAAGGATGTGGCATCCCAAAAAATAAAGTATTTTTGTAATTCGAAAATTGTTATAGAATTATTTCCGTTTTTGGTAAATTTGAATTTAGAAAAGTTTTTCCATTTATGGAAATTCTGAATTTTGAATTTGATAAATTGTAATTAATTATTATGACTGTTGGGAAGAGACCTGATTTGACCCAACTAACTATTTGACTATGACACTTGTATGTCAATAGAGTATTTTGTTATTTATTGTACGAGGACAAATCGAACAACCATGTTAAATTCAGCTGACCATGAATCCATGAGTGGGGAACATGT
Organism: Picea glauca; assembly: GCA_000966675.3. Taxonomy (NCBI): domain Eukaryota; kingdom Viridiplantae; phylum Streptophyta; class Pinopsida; order Pinales; family Pinaceae; genus Picea; species Picea glauca. The sequence goes on from JZKD02S1713208.1 coordinate 183,144, forward strand.
TGGAACTACCTTTGGGCTGATTGTTACAAGTGGAAAATTAGGGATTTGGCCATTGGCAGCCCCTGAAAATAAGGGATTTAGAAAGCTATGAAAATTCCCAAGGGAGGGGAAAAGACCTAGGAAAAAATGAATGTTTTTGATATATAGCATATGTGAGGAGGCAGGACGCTGCCTAGTATGTACGAGAAAGGATTTACTGTATACTTGTTGTTTTGAACACTAAATATTGAGTGTCAGCAAAGGAGAGGACTATAGATAGAGGAAACATTGTTGAAGAGGAGATTTCAAGTTCGCCCTCATGGACTCCTGGTCACGCTAGGGGGTGAATCAGACAAGTAATTTGGCTGTCATGTTCTATGGGTGGGAGGAATGTGGTGTTTCCATTTGTCTTACCATGAACGGGTTCAGATATATTAATCTTCTCCTTTTTGTTATGAATTATTTTGTGTATCTGATATAATGTATCTTTTTGTACTAAGTTGAAATAACTTCCATAGATGACATATGTTCGTTGTATGAAGTTTTATAATCAAGGACTAAATTCTGGGGATGGCCCCTCCTGAATTAAAATTCTAAGAAAAGTTATCCATGTACAAGTGAACTTGAAAGAACAGATTTATTTATAAGTGAATGTTATTTTTGTAATTGAAATATTAGACAGATCTATCTAAGAGTATTTAGGTTGTGCAAATCTGTACATATAGACATATAGACTCTCTCTCTCTCTCTCTCTCACACACACACACACACATATAGTGCACATAGATACAACTGCGGTTAGTACTGTGTATTGATTTATTAAAAGAATATTTAATGATAGCAATAGAAACCTCATTTATATAGAGATTTTTTGTCATAGTATTTGAACACACAAACTCTACCAATAAGAAATCAACTAACTCTCGTATAAGAAATAACTGAATCGAAGAGTCTGGAACTCCTTATATCTTACTACAGTGATATAATTAAGTCATTGTTATGTTATAAGATAATGCAAAAGTAGAATTCAAAGATAATTCTTAAAGAGTATAAATCCCATGCTGCCAGAACTTTCTAATCCTTATGTTTTCCATTTGCACAAAATAAAAGGACTCAACTGAAGAAATACACACTGTATAAAGTAATTGATAAATTTATTAACTATGAGTATACATGCAAAACTGTCCACTCAGTATTCATGGCAGTGGACAGTATAGAATAAGACATTACAACCATACAGTTCTGTACATACACATGTGATTTCAAACTCCTACCAACCCTTTTAGCCTAAACAACGAAGAATGTACATGTATATAAATATTGTTCTAGAAGTAAAACAGATAATCACAACTTTACTCAGACCATTATATCTACTCATGTTGGATCCAATCTAACTATCACAATTGAAGATTAAAAAACATCGACAATTAACATAAGGAATGCCGAACGGAGATAAAATGATATAGTATTATAGATCTAGCATAAGTCAATACAACATTCAACGTTTGAAACAGGTCCTATCATCGAAATGATAACCTTAGTAATTAAATTTTAGGGCAGAATGAGACCCGAGCAGTAATCGATTAACAATCATGTAATTACTCTAATGAATAGGATAACCATGTAGAAAAATCATTGCAAAAGTCATACTATAACAACCGGGCCCAAACCCCAAGTTACTTTTGGGAATTCTTCCCCTTTTTCCAAACCCGATAGGAATCTAAAGAAATCGATTTTGAATGAAAAATCCTAGAAGATTCACCACACGAAGATTAGAAAATCATATTTAAGGAAACTTGAAGAAGCTGAAACAAAATGATAATTGTCTATTTAACACATCATGCCATGACATACTTAACTTCTGACCCCGACTCCCATGACCTTTCCTTGTTGTTTTCCAGCTGGATAGTCGCTCAGTGCCGAGGATGGATGGGGCACCAACTCACTAATGGGTACCCTCAAATGGGCCCATCATTATTGTTGCGTATCAATTCAAGAGAAAAACTATTTAAAGAAATACAAGGAAAACTATACACAACAATCATAAATAATGAATGGTAAGAGCAATTGTACTAAGTCCCTTCATACATGGACAATGTATATTAATTTGATTGTTATAAACCTTAATAATCTCTTTTATACCAGAAGCATATATAACAGTCGATCTTAGACTACCTTTTAAAAACGGACAAACATGTTGTGCATAGACGTCATAAACTTATTTCTTTCCACATGGGACAAAAGCTGCTTGATAGTTGAGTTATAGACCCACTAGTAAAAATTTACAGGTGATATATTATTAATTCAACAATTGATATAGAAAACCCTGGACACTAGTTTCAAGTTGTAGGGATAGCGAAGATGACAAATAGAATTTGAGAAATTTCAAGAGGCTTTGCTGGTATTGAAGAGTTATCTTAGCATGCCAAAATCACATAGGTCTTTAGTTCAACACTGTACAACTAGTTGAGACCACGATAGAGACGAAGGGAATTATACAATGCCTTATACATTTCATGAAGGGATTCCTTTGTGAGACTCTACCCTCACTCAGATAAATGAGATATCATTTACTGAAACTTATTGAGGGGTGGCGTATACATTAAGAGATCAAAGAATGAAGTGACTATAACTAAAATAAAGGTAAAACAAAGACATCAAGAAATGCATAACCTTTCCATTATTCAAGCTTTAGACTTTAAAGTAACCATCACGTCAAACAACTCAACAACTGGAATGATTTTTATAATACAGACGGTTCCTAAATAAAACTAACCAGATGCTCTTACCTTAATATGCAGAGTCCCAATGGCAGAGGTCTGCCCAATATGTTTTATTCCAGAACAAGTCCACGACTTAAGCATTGAGCAGTTACAAAGAATATTTGATAACTCGATGTTATTTGCACGGAGCACACAGAGACGATATCAAAAGAAGACTAATGAAAATGATAGTTCTAGTGCCCATCTACTAGTCTACGAATGCTTAATGGCAGTCCATAAGAAAATAATGTAGCTAGGGCAAGGTCACGAGATTTATGAGGGACACTTTAAACTCGTGATAATCCCGAGGGGTTGTTTCCAAAACGTCTTAAAAGATTTTGTAGAAGGGTCATTACACCTTCTCGATCGTATCCCAAGTTAGTCCCACCTTAATCCATGAAAATGGATTTGGCAGAGAGTTCAGTCTTCTCATTCTAATTTCGGTTAGGGCTCATAGTACTCATTGATATTTCGTTAAGGAAAGGTAAGCCTCTTCTCAAGAGTTAATTCAATTAGGATGACAGTTGTCCCTAAAGGTGTGAGGTGAGAACTAGATTCTTAACTACCATTTCCACACCTGGATTTCACACATTCTAGGACCACGTTGATGGGAAGAAGCACATTAAGTTCTCTGCCCCAATACCTGAAGAAACATATTGGCCACTTCAAAATTTATGAAGGGTCATTCCTAGTACTCATCTCACGGTAAGCCTTGCTGGCACAATACGTTTGGCAATGGACTTATATAAATATAGGTTATTGCTTAAACGTTTTATGGCGTAATATGTTTGGTACTAGTATGTTTATACATATCGAATGTTGCGTAAATATTTTGTGGCACAGTGTAATAGGCAATAGTTATATACATGTATATAAATTGTTGTGTTAATATTGTATGGCGCAGTGGTATTTTGACTTTAGACATATATATGTAGGTTGTTGCATAAACACTTTGGTATATATATGTATAGTCTCCTAAGGACATGAGTATAGCCCATGCGGTTAGGATAAAAGGAAACACTTATAGGATTACAAGGAGTCAAGGTTTCGAGGAGGACATAAAGTCTTATAATTTCACTTATAAAATATCTTTGATAAGTATTAATGTGGAAGAATAAGTGCTTAAGCTCCTTGTAACAAGATTTGAGTTAAATATGCCTTTAATTTGAAAATCTATGACCACAAAGAAAAAATAAATAATTTTTTTTATGGTAATTGGAGGTACATTATACTCCTTATCTAATTTCTTTTCAATTCTTTCTAGGCTTTGAATCAGAATCATATTGAAGTCTTTTTGTTTCTCCTTGGATCTCATAAGCCTTTAGTTATCTTCCTAGTGCATTTGGACATCCTTTTGCAAATTCTTAAGGATTTTCATCATGTTCACTTCCTTATCTATTTCTTCTCCATGCCCATTGGAGTTTGTTCCTTCAATTCCCATTTGGATATCCATTCATCTAACTTCATCCTTTGAACTGTATGAATCCTATGCCTCCTCCATTTCTTTGTGTTGTTCAACAACTCAATTCAGCTCTGTCAATTGTTAACTCTGCAAAAATGTGCAGTCAACTGAATTTTTGTCAGGCTATCGGCCTTTAATAATTTCCATAGAAAATTAGAAAATTTGATTCAATAGAAAGAATATCATACTCCATTTTGGGTGGGTCTATTCCGATCAAGAATCCCCATGAGTCTATCTCTAAGCCTCATTTTGTTCTGCAACAATTCACCATTTGGTGCTAGCCCCTTTTCTTTATTTCTTAACTCGCATGTGAACATGAATGGGACCAAGTGATAACCCAACATGAGCTTACTCTGAAGTTTTGAAACTTCGGGCTCAAGAGCTTCATAGGTTTCCCTCTTCCACATGTCACAACTTCACAGAACAACGAAATGTAGAACATGTGAAGAAAAGTGTATCTACGGTCCACATTCCTTTCTCTGATCTATGGTGTATAGGATCTTTGAAACTCCAGATTTTGATGGTATCCAAGTTACTTACCAACAAATATCTTGGAGTGATGAATTGGAAAAATCATGAAGTAGGGTGGATCAACATTCCATTATGACTCTGACGCGGCCCCACTTTTCTCCGAAGTGGCTATCCTCCATAGGTTCTTAACTCACTAACATGTGGCACACATCCCATGTGTCTGTGTTATCCTTTGTCACGTCAACATGATCACGTCTCTTCGGGACTTTGGGATATTTTATACTTCCATTCCCCAAATATCTCAAACTTTGAATTTTCGATCTACTTTACCTTCTGGGGTCCATATGGTATAGTTGTAAACAATTAATGTGGTGGCACATGGCCCTTCGTGTCAGATTGCTTTGGTCTAATAGGGTCGTCCAAGTTCAATTCTAACTGACACATGGTAGGATTAAGGAAGTCTGCATCACCTTGGGTGACGTCATCATGCCACGTCACTTCGGGACTTCAGAAAGATGCACCTTAGCACACCTCATTTCTCCCAAAGTGTCGAGCTCCCAAATATGCTGATATGTCGATGCGTCTTACCCCTTTCTCATGGATTTATCTATGGATCGAATCTGACTTCAGCCAATCCAACAGTCAAGCATTTTCCCCCCGATCTACAATGCATATCCTTTTCAGAATTTTGGAACTTTGGGCTTCGACCTCTTTTCTTATAACACATAAAACTTGTCGAATTCTCGAAGTCCGAATGACTTAGAGGGTTTAACTTTTCTTCCCCTTGTCTAGATCCGATGACTGTGAAGGGTCTACCTTCTCTCGAACAGATCCTACAACCCAATTTCAACCTCGTAGCTCAACACAATGGTTGTTGCAACTTCCTTTTTCTATTTCCATTCCTTAAACTGTTATAGCTCCTGAGCTTCATAACATGACCAAGGTATTCTCTTGGCACCCAGGGACGCTCTGAACCTAAAATTTTGTCCCTTTCGATAACAATTCACTCTGAAATATTGTCTCGTTAACCACTAACTTGGCAAATCTAGGCTCAATGTTGAAACCTTGGCTCTGATACTCAAACAACCTTATTTTTTCCAACTAGATTTGATACCAATTTGTGATCGTTCCTGGCCTTAAACCAAGAGGGAAAACCATGCCACCGAATAACTTGTGGAAATATTCACATATAAAACTTAACATGAATAAATAGAGATAACATATGATATTCATATATATTTATTTACATATCTATCTAATGCAATTTTATACTAGACATTAACATTTTGTACATACACATATTATTGAGAAAGAGAAAATATAACATACCAATATTCAACGGATGATTTACATTATGCTATCACACAACTTAATGCAGAATTAACAATAAAAGAATACATGCAGTAATCATAAACAAAACCAAAGATATAACAACATATACAAATACACAACATGTAAATGAAGATAGAAATGGGTACTTATATTTTATTTAAGGCCCACCAAATGTGTGCAGACCTTCCATGAACCTCCTTTCCTTAGACCACACTTCTCATCACGCTCAGTAGTGGGTCACCCCCAAGATGGGACTAAAATCCATCCGACAAGAGATTCCTAGGCTTGGAAAGGACAACATGGAAGTCACATAGAACATCAAGAATGATTTTATCCCAGGAGCCACTTACGACCACAACCTAGAGACTCTCATTCCCCACATGCCTGTCCCAGCCAAGGAGGGTACACCTTCACTATTACAAGTCCATCGTCTATTACACCTCCCTTTCCTTGGGCTTCAACAACAGGTTGGACTATAAGTCCTAGAGTATTCTAGATGCTACGAGACTTCCTCTAGGATAAATCACTTCCCCAACAAACTCTCTCACTTAGGGAGAGTTGCTCACATGTCTGACAACCTTCTTCTTCAATTAATCTCTTAATTCAAACAAACACAAGTGATGTCTACAACAAAATTCAGATAACGCATAGGTGATGGTAACATCTGGAACGGGTAAGGACCTAGACTACGGCAGCAAGCCAAGCTTAGCCAATGCATTGTGTTGGCAGAAACAACCAACCGTTAAGACACAACACGGGTTCAGAGAAATACAAGTGCATCAGGCTTCACAGAAAATACATACGACAAGTCCAGTATCTGCATATTACGATGGGTTGTGCATTAGTGGGACATATCGCTCTCTTCTAGGGTGGCTAAACTTGCGAGAGTGAATGTGCAATGGTGAAGGAATCGTTAGGATCATGAGAATCCTTAGAGTCATGAGAGTCATGAGAATGGTGAGGGGAACCCCAAAATGGGTTGACTTTCCCACCTAAGAACTACATGCACCCAGGTTGACACATGTCTCCCTGAAGTTGCATGAGCTCTACTTAACACTCATCCCCTTTACCTAGGAACTTAGGACAACACGGTTAAGTCAAACCTTATCCTCTAAGAAATAATAATATAATTCCTTTAGAGGTAAGCCCTCTAGCTTAGCTCCTATTCCTAGACACTTAGCCCCTTCCCTACCTAGTGGAGCTTAGTCCCCCATAGTTATTTCTTCATGGAGGGTCTACACATAGTGATGTAATTTTTTATTAATGATGTGAGTATTTACATATACAAAAATCAGGCTCATTGGCCTTAACATGTGGCTCACCATCCTAATAAACACATAAGTCTCTCAGCTTATAACTAACTCACCAGCCTATAAACATAATTACAATTCAACTGGGGCTCGGCCTTGGGGTGTTTCACTTATAATCCATGTCATCATTCATACAGTGCCACATGTCACATCCTTGTGATTCCACATGTTAGGGTCTATAAACATTTTTCTTTATTTTTCCAAAACTTTAGAACACGATAAATTTCACATAGGACATCCATTTTATTGAGTTCAAGTCACGTTGGAAATATCTCATCGAGATCTTCGACATGGATACATTTTCATAAATATTTGAGAACATCAATTGTTTGATCAAAAGATCCACCTAGATCTTTCCTCCCCAGTGAGAAGATTTTGAGAAACCAAAATTCAGGTTCATTTAGAAATGAAGTGAGGATACTTCCGCCTCACTTCTCTAATATAATCCATCCATCCTCCTTTGATAATGATCATTTGAATCATCACAACAAATTTGAAAAATGAAATAAAATTGTTGATGCAGTTGATAATTCCTTCCATTTCCCAAACATTAATATTCATTGTTGAAACTTCTATCCATACTCCACTGACCATTATAAAACTAAGGAACAAACGTGAATATAAAAATGAAAAAGAGAATGAATCAACAACATATTTTTCCTTCTTAACGGGAACAAGATTAACCAAAGGATCTATTTTACTTTCAACCATAAGCTGTAAGCCTAGATCCTGGAAAATTTCAAGCAACGACATCTCATTTTGTACTTCTTGTGAATCTTGAGACATCTTTTTATAGTTAGAATCAATATTAACTACTTCCTTTATATGATCAGATTTTTCCTTAGATTTTACATACATGAGTGCCAAGTTCTTGCTTATATTAATTAGTGTTTTTTTTTTCCAATATTGAAAATAGATAATTAGTCTTCATCTGATGAGCTCTCACAATAAACTCAATCCCATCTTTGAAAACATGATATTGGTTTTATTCCCTTTATAAAATGGCCTTCTTGTCATATAAGGACTGACTTCTCAAAACAATCTCGTAAATGTCAAGTGGAACCACATCTAACTCTACCTCATCTATGAAACTAGATGTGATTGCAAATATCAATTTATATTTCTTAGTTACATGTAACTTAGCATTCTCACAAAGCGAACATAAAGGATACATTCTTGGATGAGGGTTAGTTTCCAATCCCAACTTCTTAACAACTTGCTCTAAAATAAGATTTACTTTCGATCCATTATCAACAAGCGTGTCTATCTTAGTGTGTTTTGAGATGATTCATATATGAAATAGTTCATTTCTTTTCCTTTCATCAAGGATAATATTAACCTTTGAGGAAGCACATGAACTAGAACAAAAAACATAAAATACACCTTTAATGCCCATAGTTGTAACCTTATTTTTATCATCAGAATATGATCCAGGATCCTGAACTATAGTTGTGGTCTTGTTTTTACCTTTTTGATGCCGAGCCTAATTGGTATTCAATTCTAGATGCAATTGCTAACAATGATCCTCATCATGTCCTTTCTTCTTACAATTAGAACAAGATGATCTCTCATCATCCTTCTTCACTATAGTAGTCCATTTAAATTTCTCCTTCCATTTGTTCTTTCTTTCTTTTGGCTGAATGAATTCCATTGAGAAACTTTCATGGTCATTCCTTCTACCTGACTCAAGGTGATTTTATTGAACACTAACTTCATCAAGGTTAGTTGGATTAAACATATGTATTGTCTGTTTCAAATAATCATGTAATCCACCTATATACTTTAACGAAGTTTTTTGCATGTACAAAGGAATTCAATAGAAAATCTCTTTTTCTAAACTCCCAAGTATACTCATATACATGTTTTCATTTACTTTACCTAATTTTTTTGAATCCATAATCCCTTTTTGAATGAATCCTAACAGATAAAATAGTTTCTTTAATGAAACAATAAACTCACACCAAGATGAAATTATTTTACCTCTTTGAAGAAGATCTTCCCGAGTCTTATTCTCCCACCAAATTAAATATGTTCCTACAGGTCGAAGAGAGGCTAGTTGGATATTTGCATTGCCATAAAAACTCTTATGAATCCTGCAATAAACTTCAAGCTGCTTGATACAATTATCCAACCCCTCTACATTCAATTCACCATCATACATACACAAATCAAACTTAACATCATGTTTTAATAAAGGCATATAAGAAGGGGTTTTCTTATAATTTTTCTTTAAATAAGAGCTTCCACTCGAACTAGAAGTAGAGGATGAAGATAACATGCATGGAGGAGTCTTAACATAGTTACCACCATCTTCTTTCACTTTTTCACTTGTTCGTGATGGACCACCATCCTTGTCCTTCTTTTGTTCTCTAAAAAATTCTTTCACCACAGCTTTCATCCCCATGAATACTTCAAGTAAATCATCCTCAAGACCAGAAGGATTTCCTTCTCTCGGCGACGTCATTTCTCCTCTTTGGAATACACAATGAATTTCAAGATTAACTTCTTCAATCGATCCTTCAATATACTTAAACATGAACCTGGTTAACATTCACCCCTAGAAATCCTCTCAAACTTTCTTTGATCCTAAACTTCATTTGAAAATCGAGTGACTTAATTTCCAAAATTATAAATGCATGAATTAACTTAGCTCAATTTAAAATATCATACACAAAGGAAAATGATGAAATTGAAGAAAATATAGAGAAAATAACAAAGACAAATGAATACAAGTTGATAACGGAGTTCACCTGTCTTGGGTTACATCTCTGGGTCTACTTCCAATGATTGATCGCTCCATTAATGATGTCAAAATGTTCAAAATACATCAAATGATCTCGAACCTACTCCAAACCTACCTTTAGTCTCTTTAGGAAGATTACAATACCCTTAGGAGCAACTTTCCTTTCTCTTCCTACACTAAAAAAGGTCTAAAAATGCTCCTTTTACCACTATTACAACATAAAACAACACTTTTAAATAATTTGGGTCGAATCCTTACCCAAAACCCATGTCTAGTCGAATGGTAAAGTTGTTGTATATAGAATACATAGCTCATACGGTCAACTCCCAACCAATCGGATTTTATGTGCTATACAATATTTTCATAACAAAAATATTAAATTTGCATGCCATAACAAGAAACAGGTGGTTGCCACATTGTTTATAATGTTGATTTGGTAGGCAAGAGATCGCAGGGCCAAGCGCATGGAACTACCAATTTGGGTTATAATTAAAACCATATCAATTTAAATCAATAATCGATGGTTAGCATAAAAATATTCTCCCATGGTCTATTGGTTAAAACGGTTGGTTTTTCCCGACGAGGTCAGAGGTTCAATCTCCGAGTTGACTATTCCATAGAAGTTAATTCCCTTTTGCGAAAAATCGACATGACACATGCTAGCCTCTAATTTGTCTATGTGGCGGCTACATCACGACTCAATCATTGCGTATGTCAATTCCACACAAATTCCACATCATTTCCACATGTCAGTTCCACATCGTCTTTCGATATTGCCACTTGTACTTCCATGTCATTTTGTTTTATTGCCACATCAACATCTGTATGGTCTAGTGATCGTGTTATTTCAACATCCCTACGGTCTAGTTAACATGCCAGATTAGCATCTATATAGTCCACGCCAACATCTTTACAGTGCGACATGTCACATCCTGGTGATGCCACGTGTGAGGGCATGTCATCCTTTTTTATTATTTTATGAAAACTTCATAGCACAATTACTTTCGCATACAACATTTTTTTTATCCCTTTCAAGTTGCGTTGGAAATTTCTCATTACGCTCTATGACAGAGAGACCTTTTCATAAGCATTTGAGAACATTAATTGTTAGATCCCAAGATCCACTTGGATCAACCATGATGAATAGGGAGTTAACTAAATCCCATGTAGGCACAACAGATGAGTGTCCTTCAAAACCATACCCAAATGATCCTAGGTTTTTTTGCTTCATGGTGATTTTTCTTTCTAAGGGTGTTATGCTCATCCTTTTTCATAAAACACCCATGAAGTTCCATAGGTAATGAAAGGCATAAACTTGGGGAGTTATTCCTTGAACATTAAATAAGGTTATTTTTAGTATAATATGTATTGTTAAATGTAGCATGGGGGCTTCACCTTGTTGATCAATATCTTATCACCTTCATTCATAAAGGGGGTTTTAAAATTGTGAAAAATACAGTCAATATATTGTAGGCATTGGAGCGCGATGTAGTGTATGAGGGGGTTATAGGTATTTGAGGGTATAAAAAAGGGAATCTAGTAAAAATATGAGATGTGTAGTCAAAATAGGGTATTTTTTATGAGAAATATGTATTGGGAGGGGGTTTCAACAAAAAGATTTGGGGAGATATTTTCCAACATCTACTGAAATTAAGGGTATTCCTTAATATCCCACTAATGTAGGTGCTATGTATCAAGTTCACTAAGTGGAGACCCCTGACATGTAGTATATGTGGCTCCCCATTCCTCTCATCATAATAGAGAGGGTAAGTGGCTCCCCATACCTCTAATGTGAAATTACACTTTTAAATGGGTAAAATTGAAGTTTTGAATTTTAAAATAAAAATTAGTTTTAAAAGATGATAATTTATTGAAAATATATATTTTTATATATCTAAATATATAAGGTGCTAAAATTAATCATAACTCTATTTTACTTAAAACTCAATATAATTATCATTTTCACCATGCATTTTTAGTTGGTAAAAAGTAATTTTAGGTTTTCTCCCCTCTACTCCATCAAAGCTAAGACTAAATATAAGTCATGTAGTACAAGTATCCATTGCAAATTTTAACTCCATCCATAGAATAAGATATCAATGTTATACAATCAATAACTATTAATAATTAAAAATCAATTTATCAATAAGAAGTTACTAATAGTTACACATTTAAAAAAAATTAATATAAATTTAAAAGATAGGTAATTTTTAAAAGTGATTATGCATACTTATTTTGACTACTTTTTTATTTAAAGATACCATATTAAATGTATGAAACACAATACCCATAGCCACGATGTAGGGTCATAAAAATATCAAATTGTGAGAGGTTGTGATCTTATCAAAAGTGTTCATAGCAGCGTGAACTCGTAAGCATCTCAATATAGAATAGTTATGTGATTTCCGAAAAGTATTGGATTTCCCAATGAAGTATGTAGTTTTGTATCCTCAATAGCAAAGTAGTTTCACTTTCTCTACATAAAGGTTTATAGCTAGGACCGGGCCTTGTCAATATAAACCAAATAAGTATTTTAATTAGTCTTAACCCGGGAATAAGTATTTTAATTAGTCTTACCCTATCTGTGTCTTGCGTCTACCCTTTTTATACTTAGCTCACTGATTTTTAAAATCACTTAAGCTTTGATGATAATGGATTAAATCATTGTGAATTCTAATTTTATAGTAAATTTGTTTTTGGTTATTATGATAATGGCCGAAGTCAAAATTTGTCGATTTGCAATTTTGATTTAATTTGAGAATCCAAATAGATTCAGAATTAAGCAAATAATTCTAAAAGGATAGTCTACCATATATCACACCATACACAATTTAAATTATCAAAACTGAAATTGTTATGAATTTTGTTATTACAATAATCTTTTTATTACCAAATTAGCAGGTGATTTTTTTGGTAGATTTTTTTGTTTAAAATTAGAAAAAAAAATAATGCAAAGACTGTTTGCAATATGGAAAGGACACCTGCCAGGAGCCGCTTCAGAGCATTCCTGGAAGCGCTAAGGTCACTGATGAAAAAGAGTATAGATATTATGCGTAGAAATCTGTGCCCTGTGAGTGGCACGCACATTGAGAGGAGTATAGATATTATGCGTAGAAATCTGTGGCGTGTGAGTGGCACGCACATTGAGAGGAGAAGAAAGAATGGTGGGGAGTCGGGACTCTGAGAGGATATAGGCATAAGCTGTTGTGGAGGAGGCGTTGGAACATGGGAGGTGGAGCTGTAAAGAGGCCAAAACAAAATAGTGGGGATTGAAAACAGAACGAACGGAGTGGAGCACTGGTATCCATCTATAACTTCATTGTGTTTTAGTCGTTTATCAAAGAATGTGTCACTCTATTTATTGTAGCAATTCCTTTCGAAACATTGTGTATCGATGTTTCGTTTTCTGTCAATATCACACTCCTGCGTCTTCTATTTTTCTTATTATTTTCTTTTGTCTGTGTCTCCATGAATTTCCCTTGTGTGGAAGGGCTCCTGCAGAAATGAGAAGACACCCCCAAGTGCCGGTTTATGCAAAGGAGGAATCATGTGGGATCTTGCACGAAAGGCTACAGCGGGTTATGGAGCCAAGGATGACTTGCCAACATCCACACATAATCTGAAAATAGAAAACATGCTTACGACGTCATGATATGCAGGAGGGAGTTGGCAAGTTGTCCTTGGCTACATATCTTGCTGTGCTTCTCATGCCAGACCTCAGATGAAATATATATGGCAGAAAGATAACAATATGACCTGCTCCCGATCGATCATGATTTATTGTTCTTTCTTGGTTTGAAGTTTGGTCTTCTGCAATCAGTTCCGTGTTCTGTATCTCGGGACTGCCAGCTACTCAGGGTCTTGATGCTCTTCACCACGAGGTTTGATGCCTCTTCACAGTTGCGTTCATCGATTTTGTAGCGTTTCGTTTCTTTATTTATTCCAATGATTAAATAGTTTAAACATAAAACACGGCTTATAATTTTGACGTGAAGCTTTTGGAGAGAGAAAATGTCGTTTTCCTCTCTATCTACGATTTCTTGCGACCGTTTCGTTTCTTTATTTATTCCAATGATTTAATGGTTTAAACATAAAACACAGTATTATTTTTACTTGTGATATTGCCAAGAAGCTTTTGGAGAGAGAAAATGTCGTTTTCCTCTCTATCTACGATTTCTTGCGACCGTTTCGTTTCTTTATTTATTCCAATGATTTAATAGTTTAAACATAAAACACGGTCTATTATTTTCACTTGTAATATTGCGAAAAAGCTTTGGGAGAGAGAAACTGTCGTTTTCCTCTCTATCTACGATTTCTTACGATCGTTTGGTTTCTTTATTTATTCCAATGATTTAATAGTTTAAACATAAAACACGGTCTATTAGTTTGCTTGTAATATTGCGAAAAATCATTGGGAGAGAGAAATTGTCGTTTTCCTCTCTATCTACGATTTCTTACGACCGTTTCGTTTCTTTATTTATTCAAATGATTTAATAGTTTAAACATAAAACACGGTCTATTATTTTGACTTGTGATATTGCGAAGAAGCTTTGGGTGAGATAAATTGTCGGTTTCATCTCTATCTACGATTGCTTACAAGTGTTTCGGTTCTTTATTTATTCCAATGATTTAATATTTTAAACATAAAGCACGGTTTATTATTTTGTTTTGACTTGTGACATTGAGAAGAAGCTTTTGGAGAGAGAAAATGTCGTTTTCCTCTCTATCTACCAGCATATGGATCCATATTCATTTTTGTTTTCTATTATATACTTTTAGGAAGTGTTTTTTAGCCTTGGTAATGTTAACGTGTTCAGATTTAGTTTTATCCACGGAGTTTTGTAAAGATGTTATATATATATATATATATATATATATATATATATATTCATTTTTAGTTTTCTATTATATATTTTTAGGAAGTGTTTTTTTAGCTGTGGTAACGTTAACGCGTTCAGATTTAGTATTATCCATGGAGTTTTGTGAAGATGTTAAAGATATCTAGTCGTGGTAATTACTTTTAAGGGTTATTGTTACTTAAATTGATAAGCTATTTTGATTAAAAACATTAATTTTATGGCTAAGAATTAATGATGGTACTGGTAATTAGTTTTAATGGTTATTGTGACATATTTATAAGTTTGGTGGATTATTCACTGATTTGATTAAAAAAACTTTTTTTTTGGTTAGGAATTAAGGATATTGCCATATTCTAGTAGTTTTTAAATTAATAGATGAGATTGTTAATATTAACTTCATTGTATTTATGGATGTTTATGTTTATCATTACTTAACTTGTTTAGTTTTAAATTTTTATTTTTAATATGATTAATAAATTACTAATTAAAATGATTCATATATCTTCTCAACCAAATCATATATTTTTCATAAATGCTTATCATTATGGATGTTCATTTGAAAAGAACTTATCTACCTATAATGAGAGATTGAAATAAGTTATATATATATATATATATAGTTAGCTAGCTCTAAATAAACTTAAAACTATTAATTAGAGCTCCATGTAAATCTTATTGTGAGTGTGAATAGTTATAAAGTAAATGTTATATTAAATAAAAAATATTTGAACTTTTTACATTCAAATGACATAGGAGTGTAAGTATAGCATACAATTCTTTCCTTTTAGATTTAAATGGAGGAATGAAAAACCAAAACAAAACTTAGATAACCAACTATAAATCTTAAATATTTATAATTTTTAAAATAAAATGAACATGCACAAAATAAAAATTATCAATATTGTTTGTTTTATATATATATTCTCGAATATATTCATATTATATTTTAAAAAAGAAAACCCATATGCACAAATTATGAATCTGAGCTTACAAATTGAGTCTAACACTTTACATGGTTAGATACAGAGAGTTTAGATCTCTTTAACTTTTATACATTATGATAATAAATATTTACATGATAAAAGGTAATAAATGAAAGTTTGTCTCTATTCCACACTTTCATGTAATAAATTCAATATAATAAAAATTGATTAGCTTAAGAAAAATATTTTGGTTAGCAATGTCTCAAGAAATTTAGAATCCACTAATGGTGTCCTCTAAAACTAATGCCATTGTGCATAGTAAATCTCCCCCAAATTTGATAGATGGTAGCTACAATAAAAACTTATACTACTTCAATCATTTTAGACAAAGAACAATTCCTCTTCCTCATCACCAAGGACCCACATTGATTTTCATATTACTATGCAAATTTTTTTAGTCTAACTCTATGAAGTTTTATGTATAAGAAAATTTTTATAGTGATAGTAATGTGAGAGTCAAGCTAACATAATATAATAAAATTAAAACTTAAGTTATCTAATAATGAATGCAAAAACTACATTAAAACTTGTTCCCCAAACATAAAACTTAGGTTATCTAACTTATCTAATTGAAATAAGACTTAGAATATTTTAGTCAATAACATGTTTTATAAAAGTTATTTAAATATTACAAAAAATAATTATTTCTTTTGATTTATATACATAGGAAAATAGTTTTAATCATTCAAAAAATAATTAACTCATTCTCAACCATGATTAATGTTATAGTATTGATCTTTCAAAAAGATTAATAAAAAAAAATAAACATTATAAAAAAATTGATATAAAAGAAAGATCAAATAAAAAATTAATAAAGTCATTCATAATAATTAAAATTTCATTTTTTAATTAAAATA
>JZKD02S1713208.1:223321-245269 GCA_000966675.3 Picea glauca
GTCCTTCATGTTGAATATTGTACTGACAATATTTGGCATGGTACACATATTGTTGGTATTGTTGGAATGGGAGGCCCAATAAGAGGTCAACACAGTATAAATGTGATACATCACAGACCATGGTGTTATGGAAGGGGCCAATTGAAAATTTTATTGTGAAACACTGAGCGATAGTGATGCAAGGTCCTCCCTTTTGTACCCAGCCAAGTTGATAGGGATTCAGGAGGGGGGTGGTGGGAAGTTACAGATGTTGGACTAGGTCTTGGGAGAATAAATTATTTTCAATGTCATTGTCCAAAATGAGAGTCACAAGTTTATGTTTAATTTGGAAGTTATGAGTAATGAGGGGAGCGTTAGTACAACCTGGTTCAGGCATAATCATGAGAATGAGGGATGGGTCGGCTTCGGTGGGGCTGGTAAGAGATATGTCTTCTGGTTGTTTAGGAAACTCAATGGGTGTGACCTCTGCAGCCAGGGTCTGATGGGGGAGGATATTTTTTTATGGCTCGACAATCAACAAATTTGTTTGAGTTAGTCTTGTGAAAATTATACCAAACCATATTTGTGGGTGTCGATGAGGAAGAAGGGTAACATTGAGGCTGAGAAGGATATGGTTTGGCATACTAGATTTGAGTTGGAGGATATCGGGTTTGAGGGGCTACCTTACGTTCTATGGCCAAGGCTCGTAGGAATGCATTGTCCAGAGAGGAATTGTCAAAAATATCAACTTCACAATGGAGATGCAAAAAAAAAGAAACATTAAATTTGATGATTAATACCCTGTCGGGATCGTTGTTATGGAGTTGTATGCACAACTTGTACAAGACGTCAATGTAGCCTTATACGGACTGAGTTGAAAGTTGGCGAAGGTGCAACCACTTAGCTAAAAGATTATGGATATAGACCAGGGAATAGAAGCACTCATGCAATGCATGACAAAAAACATTCCAAGAAGTCATACAACCATATATCAAAGGTTGTGGTGTACTGAGATCCACGACCAATTCAAAATATTCCAATTGAGTGTCCCACTAATTTTTCACTCTCCCTTCAAGTTGTAGGCTGGCGATCTGTAATTTGGAGGATTCTTCTATATCAGGGGAAGTCTTGAAGTATGTGGAGAGGATACATGTCCAGTAATTGACCCTCTCAAAATTCATTTTTCCGGTGAACTTTGGAAACTGAAAAATGTGTTTTCAGTTGCATGGTCAATGGAGTCTTACGTTGTTTCATTCCAAGTAGTTAATGGAGAGCTAATGCCAATTATTCAATGGGATTTAATGTGGCTACACTGGACTCTTCACTGGAAACTTCTCTTCGAGGTGGCATGGTCTGCAAGCAATGAATAGAGGGAGAGGATCCTCTTGAAAGAAGGGGCGTGAGCTACCAAAATGAGACCTTGAGGAGGGTTTCATTAACCCTGATAAGGGTGCAATTATTGTAGCAATGAAAAGGCACAAAATAACCCTGAGAAGGGTCACTAGGATTCAATAAGAAAGAGCGTGAAGAATGAGATGAAGATCCAAAAAAAAATTGTGGATATTGTGGATGAAACTTGGTCTTATCCTTCTTCTATGTGTGTGGAAACTTCCCCAAGGCACACACTCTGATACCAATTGATATGAATGGTGGAGACAACCTTCAAAGGATGCACTTAAAAACATTTTGCAGAGGGTGTACGCAAAAAGAGCGACTAAATACTAGTGATGGCGCATCATTTTTATGGAGGGAACACTCAATACCAACAACCTCTTTCCAGAGAGAGGCACACACACTTTTCCAGTTCACACTACTTCCAAAAATGCCTAACAAAAATGTGAATGATAAAGAGAGGAGGATGCAAAAATCTCATACACTCATATAATTGATCGATGGATTGTTTTTATTCTTACCACATATCGAAAATAAATAATGAGGAATGTATAGAGGGGGGCACACTTGTTGTGCCAATACACACTCCGTCCATAAACTCTCGTGCAACAAGAAAAAAGTGATCAATTGTAGGGGCACACTGGTTCCTTTTGTGCACAACAATCTTACCCACAAACACACAACAAAAATTACCCAAACACATAAAAGAGAGAGAGGATTTTCGTAAAAAGTTTCATCAATTGAATTAGAGAAAGATGTCCCCTTTAATAATAAAGGGAGACTCATTACAATGGAAATTGTTTCTTTTATTTTCTTTGCATTCATACTGGCGAAATAAATTACCCGTAACAATTACTAACACAATCCAACTGACAATTTATTTTAGACATCGAATTGCTTACTTAGACTCATGAATGATTTATTACAAATATGTGACTGATTGACATTGACATAGATCATAAAATTAGCATAGAAGTTATTCCCTTTATCTCCTTGCTTTCTACTTACTACTTATCCCAATGAAACCCCCTTCAAACATTCAAATGATTTCTATTAATTGGAATTATCTGACAGAACCTCATTTTCCTTCTTATGTGACTTTCCAAATCACTGTGTAGGTTTGTGATAGGAATATTCCTAACACTATAATAGACAAAGGTTATTTTGTTTGCATCTTATCCAGGAATTCTTGGAAAGATTTTGGTTCCCCATTGCTTGCACCCGTGAATCAGAATATATTGACCTTTGACAAAATATTTAGTCAAACATTAGGGATCCTTCCTTAGTTTCTATTTAATTTCAGAGGAAAAATGGTCTACATCGATGTTATGGTAGTTCACAACCCCTTGGAATTTAACATGCTCCTTGGGTGAGACTATGTCTATGTTATGGGAGCTTTTGTGTCCACTCTCTTTTGACTGATATGTTTCCTTCACATCATAAACATAATAATTATCAACCAAGTTTCAGTCATTGACCCTCATCTAATGTTAAACCATCCTCCTTCCTTGAATCATCCATACATTCCAGCGATGTCTACCCTGTCACAGGTCAATTATGTAATGAACTTCCCCATGTGTTCAACCCCGCACAACAGGGAATATGTCCCTTCTCCTAACTCAGATCTAGTAGTTTACATGGTCATCTCTTTGATAGGGATATTATAGCTAGATCTTCATATCGTTATCAATGTCGTTGTCATGTATTCCTTCCAGAGTGTTTTTCTTCCACCTAGCAAAGATATCTTAGAATCCATGGCTGGCATTTTTCCCTTGACATGTATTCCTTCTAGAGCGTTGTCTTGGAAGCCATGATCAAGGATAGGTTTTGATCATCTTTTTTCTTCTCTGTGGAAATCTTGTTAAAAAATGAAACAAAGGTTTTGAGCATAGTTTTCCTTCTCTATGGAAAGCTCATTAAAAAATGAAACAAAGGTCTTGAGAATTATTTTTCTTCTCTATGGAAATCTCATTAAAAATGAAACAAAAGTTATGAGCATAGTTTTCCTCTCTGTAGAAAGATCATTAAAAAATGAAAATAAATCTAGGGATTGAACTGATAGCCATGAGCATAGTTATTTTCATGTGTCAAGCTTGCTAAAAAATGAAAAACTCACCTCTCATATCAAGTAGAGTCTTTTCACTAGATATCGCAGATATCGAGTTGTGTCTCTAGCTAGATCTCATAGATGTCGAGTTGAGTCTTTCTTTAGGTATCATATTTGAACCTTCCTTTCATACACCTTTGTCAGTTGACCTTTTTTCCTCCATCTGATACATAAATCGGTGAAAATATAAGTGTCGACGAATGAAACGAAGCTTGGGGGTACATGTCTCCAAAATTTGATTATCATTTTGGAGTTTATCTGCTAGATTTTCAAGCTGGGGGAAAAGTACCAACCATCCATGGGTATCCCTCAAAACCTTTGGAAATTACGTTGGGAAATTACAAGCATAGTTTAATTTTGTTTCAAGCTTGTGTAAAAATGAAACCAGTTTTGAGCTTATTCTTTGTTCTTTATCATGCTCATAAATACATGAGAATGTGACCGTGTATACTTTTATCACCTTTTCATACTCATAAAGGTTGTACATAAAAGGAGCCCCTGGAGTTTTCTTTAATCTCTTTTCAAACTCTCTAAACATGAAAATATTTTTGAGTGATCTCACTTCCTTTCACACTCGTTAAAAGGTTTGAAATGACATCTTTCAAGTGATAGTTTATCTCTTTTTTCATTCTGATGAGACTAATTACAAAAAAGAATATTCTAATAATTCATGATTAGAAGAGTTCTCCCCTGTATTGTTTTACACTTTTTTCAGGCTTGGGATACTAAATTTACAAAAAAATCATCCATGGAGTCACCTTTAAGTTATTTTTAGACTCTCTAAGCATGAAAAACCACCCAGTTTCCCTTCCCCACACTTGCTAAACTACACATTGAAGGACCCATATGGGAACAAAACCTTACTTGTTCTAGTTTTTTAAATAAAGAAAGAGGAACTTATCAAAGTTGAGCTATATCGAGCATGTGTTACCCTCCTCGACCTCATTAAATGAAATATTGAAGGAAGTGGGTCAAGGTTTTGGGAATCCTTTATCGTAGATATTGTCTCCCTTAAACATGGCACCTGTTTGCGACTCATGTTACAGTTGGGTAATCCATTTGTCTTTAAGTCATACCAATTCTACATGTCACCATAATTTTTCATCCAATCGAAGACTGCTCTTATTGTTGTCAATTTACATTCTTGGTACTCATCAAGTTAATGTTTCCAAGTCAGTTATCATGCCTCATCATGTTCAAGGGAAGTTTCACTTCAAACCATCCATATACAGTATTTCAAGTTTCCATTTCTTGTGTCAGTATATACTCATTTGAGTCACCATCTTACATCACTTTCTTGTGTTAGTTTCTTATCGATGATGGCAGATACATCAAGGACCTCCTTTGATGATTATTTTCATGTCGACTTCAACACATCATCCAATAATTAGACTTAGAAACCAGGTAGTACCTTGGGACCAAAATGCCTCAATGGCAGGCCTCCTCGCTTCCGACAATAGGTTTACATCATTGAACTATGACTGGATTATTCCATGGATGTTCGACCTCATCCCATTTATTCCCATTTGCTGGAATGTCATAGGGTACCTTGGGAGACATTGACATCACTTTTTTATTTCCCTCAAACTTGTTAATGTTTTACCTCAATGAACAATAATCAAGTGGTTTATACCATGTTTGACATCAAATCATATATTCAAATGGCTATATTTGTAAAACTATAGAGCCTAGTTATTTTCAGTACTCTAACTAATTAAAAATTTTCTAAAATATCCTACTCAATTTAGTTTATAATTTCTTTCATTATTTTCTTATACCATAAATAAACAACAAGATAATATTGATGATAACAACATAATAATATCAACAGTAACAAAAAAATAATGATAACAACATCATAATACATACCTCCACCTGCAGGTTAGTTATCTAGTCCATTTTATGTCTGATCATGTTCTTGTTCTTGCCCAGACTGAATATTAACCTCCCGGCCAACTAGAAACATCCTCTCTAGCTCCCTAGCTCAAGGAATCCTTGCCATTTCCTGGCTCCTGAGCTCAAAATTCCTAGCAAAAACAATTCCATGTGAGATCCCCCCAAGACAATTCCACCAATTTCCTCCTCCTCTCCGTTTTAGAAATTCAAAAATCCCCAAACAGAAATAAGATCCCCCTTCCAAGTCCTCCCCTTCTTCCTTATCTTCCTCTCTCAATTCCTTCTCATTAATTCCCATCAACCTGATCCCCTCATTAATTCCTTCACCCACCTTTTCGTAATAAAATAATAAAGACTCATTAATATATTTTAATAATTAATTAAATTGAAATTGAAAACTATGATAAAATTAATCAATTTGGGATGAAAACCCTGGGTTGAGAGTTCACTTTGTTATCTTCTTTTCCCATGTTGCGAAGGATATCATCTGAACAAGTTGATATACATTCCGTCACATAGATCCACATTGTATTGGTCTGTGGCTATGCATTATCATCTCGTAGCTCCACTTTGTATTTGTCATGGCTACAATCAATTCATGTCATGAAGGCATGGATCCAAATTGTATCTCTAGTGGCCATATCCTTAGTCATTATTTTTCATGGATCCATAGTGTATTGGTCAGAGTTCGTGATTTGAGTCATCTCATATTCTGACCATAGGTATGTCTGCCTCAGAAATGGAACATATATTGATATTGTTTGATGATTGTTGGGGGCTTCTGCCAAGTTCTCCAACTCCACACCCTTGCATTAAATAATTGTAAAGTGTTTTGACCATTAGTTTCTTTTATGACCTCACACTTTAGGGGGCATGTGTTACACATAAAAATTCCACACTTAATTACCTCATCCTAAGTGTTGCAAGTGTCATAAAAATTTCATATGCTCCTTGATAAGTGTTGCATACACCTTGACACCATGAAAGAACATTTGTCAAAATCTCTAGTCAATGAGGAGGAAAAATACATCATATGAAGGTCAAAATACTATGTGCACATGAATTATTCATTAATATTCATAAAAGTTAAATTAGTTTAGTGTAAGAATCCACCTCACATTTAGTTTCCTAATATCAAGGAGAGGGTCAGAATCTCATGGATGGTTGAGATATTTTTTCAAACTAAAATCCTAATTTTGTGGATCTTGAGAAATATTTCCTCCTTAAAATCATTGAGTGGTATTTTCTCCCTAAAATCCTTGAGAGATATTTTATTCCTAAAAATATTGGAGATCCAATTTTAATGGATCTAGTGATTGATATTCTCCATGGTGGTTAAGCCTCGAAATCCTATATAATGAGGGATTTCCATGGAGAAGAGGAGGAAGATTAGAGGTATCAAACCTTTGATTCTGGAGGAATATTAGAGGTATCAAACCTTTGATTCTGGAAGAAGATTGGATATATTAGAATTATGATCACACTATTCTTGAAAGGGTTGGATGAGGAGAGCTTGGAGGAGTTGCAACTGACATCATTTGTGTTCTGTATGTTTTCTTTGTTTTCATTTAATATACTTGATCTATTTCCTTAAAGTATGTGGTTTCATGTGCTTGTCTATGTTTAATTTGATTTGCATAGATGAATTTAGTTTGCCTAATCCATTAGAGTAGAAGCAAGTTGATTATTTATTGTTGTTCATTGGAGGTATTGATTTTCACCAAGAATTGGATCAATATTGTGGATAGGAGAAACTAGGAAAAACATCGTAAAGATAGTACATCATACTTTACCTTCTCCTCTCTTTTTCGATAGGAAAAATGAGATTATAGGAATGGTAGTGTCCAAGTGATTATTTTTTTCTTTATATAGGGGTTAGTATCCCAAGGGAAAGTTAACCTGTCCATAGGGGAATATTTTCGTAACATGCGTCTCCTTCTGGAGCTTCTTCTTCTTTTGGTTTTTCTCTCTCAACATCACTAACATCACCAACTTCTAGTTCCCTTATTTGTGTTGTTTCCATGGTATCTATCCTTTCTCGAAGTTGTATCATTTCCTCCTCCATAACTGCGTTGACTACATGTCTCTCCGTAGATATCCTTGAAAACATGGTTTCCAATGTTTCTTCTCACAAATCGTATTCATGCTCTGATACCACTTGATGCAGCCCCCCTATGGA
This sequence comes from Picea glauca, assembly GCA_000966675.3. NCBI lineage: Eukaryota > Viridiplantae > Streptophyta > Pinopsida > Pinales > Pinaceae > Picea > Picea glauca. The sequence continues at coordinate 230,875 of JZKD02S1713208.1, forward strand.
TCTACACAACCTCCTAGTATAGGATAAAACTACATAGGAGCCATAGTGGATCTTGGGATCCCACCAAATTGTAAATGTTTTAAACCTGAAAATAATAGATCTAGATAGGAATTGACATACACAGTTGGAGAGAAAATATCAGAAAAGAGAAGTAGGAGAGAAAGAATGGAATAATTCTCATAAACCAAATGAATGAATGCTAATTTACACATGATATACTCTATATAACTCAACCAATAAGACTATAGGAGAAGACAATGCACCATAGTGTTGGTATAGAGTGATATGAACACACACCAAGAGTTATGGGAGTAAACTGGAACCTAGTCTAGTCTCTCGGGCTGTTACAAGAGTGAACTTCCACCTAGATGAGTTAACTAGTCTATCAATCTTCAATTAACTGACTGAAACAGAGTGATGTGAGGAGGATACCAAGGAATCATGTATAATGCACTAGTCTAGTGATGATCCCAAGGACAATGGGCATTAATTGGTGATGATACCAATGTTTCATTGTGATAATCCCAATGTATTATCTAGACTCCACTCAATTGATCAAATTGAAGTGAAAACTAAAGAGAATATTCTCCCTAGAGGAATATTCTTCCTAAAATATATGAGACTGAATAATGACTAATAAACATAGGAAAAACATTAGAAAAAAAATTCATAGGTTTGTGTGTGAAGTAACTACAACATGACCCCTACACTTACCTTACCCAAGAGATTCTCTACAAAATTCAATTTTGTGAGGGTCCCTTTGGTCCAGGAAACCCGTGCATGTGACCATAGCTTGAGACCAAGCATTTGGTGGAAATGTCTACTCAAACTCTAGGAATCCAGTCTTCAATATTTTCTCCTCTACATCAACAACCAACACACTCTTCCCGAATAGCCGTAATGCTGAACTCCCGAAGAGTTTAGGGATTGAACACCCACACCCCTTTTGCTAGATCAATGACCCATATTTACTCTGGACTCTGGGACTTCAAAAGATTCCCCAAATTGTGACAATCCACTCCAATTTGTTGGAGTTTCTACCGAATGAATCTGGTCATAAAGCAACTTGAACAACATACATAGGTGGTACCATATCTTTCCACTGAGCTCTAATATCAAATCAGGATTAAATTGGTTGCCAGATGAAATTTTGTATCCTCTCAAGCTGTATGGATGAAACTGACTTTGGGACTCTAGGATTAGGAGGTTTTGTGCATTCCAACAATGATCAACTAAAACCACCTGATGGTCAGAATTTGAATAATTCAAGATCTATGGTTCCCATTCACCTCCCAAACAACGGTCGGGATTGAGTCTCGGCTTCAAAATTTTAGGAGAATATCTACCTCACACAAGAATGGCAAATTTACCTGGAGTGTCGAATCGTTGAATCACTCAGAGATCTAATGGCTCACACTCACCCACAAATATACAGTGGATATTCGCTCTGATACTTTGTAGCTTTGGGGCTCCAGGCCTACCTTGCAATAATTTTTTTTTTTTATCATAGCAACGATGTCCGAAAGGACTTACAACTTAACCACCGTGCTCCTTTTCCTTGATAGAACGACGATGAGGGATTATGACTACTTCTGAACATACCTTGTCTATTTAACTCTAAGTATAATAATTCTCCTCTCTTAGTGTTCCTCCTTGGAGACTTACACTTGTTATTTCTCCTGAGCTTTTTTCCATTGTTAAGAAGTGAACTTCTATGCACACTTGCGCTTCTCTCTTGGAACTTGGGACTTAGAAAATTCCCTACACACTACTTATGCTAATTCTTCTGATATTTATTAACACTTCATGAAATATTGGGTTTTTTCACTCCTTCTACTGGTCTCTCCTTTGATGTTTTGCACTACTCTGAGTGTAGGTTCACCCCTTATGCTTTCTCTGTGAAAACCTTCACTATATCTCCTAAGATTATGAATATGAAATGGTTTGGCCTCTGCGCTCCTTGCTTTAGCGCTAGGCACTCCTTGCACTCTGATTCTCAGAAGAGAAACAATTGAAACTTATAAAAGTATTAAGAACTCATTCAACTAAACATTTTGATACACACTCATAAACAAAGATAACAACACAACATCTATTCAGTTCATAAAAATGAACAAGTTCATAGTCTCAGAAATGTGTGATAAATTATCTTCTTCTATATTTATTCAGCAACAATTTACAAGAGTTTCAAAAACTTTCATTAACCTCACCTGGTAATATATTACATTGATATTATGACTGAATATATGCATTGACGCTCAAAATATGTACAACCTATTATCAAGCCTTCCCTCCAGACTACTCTAGTGCTTTCATATCAAAATGAAAAGATTCCTACCACTAATATGATTATAGTAAATGAGCAATTATGACTCATATATGAGTTGACACTCAAAATATGTACAACCTATAGGAATTAAAGACAATTACATTATCTAAAAGCATATATAATGGCTCTATCCTGCATATCTCATGGAATCTTTAATTACAATAACCTAGAAAATTAAGTTGACACACCCTCCTTGGGATCCAAACTAGTTTAAAGTGCGTTGTGATGGATGTTGAGTCATCTTCCAGCAATCCTCAGTAATAATTATGATCATTCTCCTACATCACTAAATATGTCCAAGTAGATTACATGATGGAGATTGTTGGAAACATTGTTTTTGGATTATTGGTTCTTATTTTGAATACCCTATATTAGAAGGAATTGTTACCCTGGATACCTAGCTCAAATGGGAGCATAGGTTATATGGTTGGAAATCATATTGTGATACATTTCCAATAGTATATGAAATTCTCTCTAACTTCCTATGGATGAGGAGATGTGAATTTTTTTGTCTAACAACCCAACACAAACATTTAGGTTGTTTCAGGTAGTCTTTATAGGTCGACCCTAAAAGTGAGGACATAAATACTATAAATACAGGATAGATGTGTGATTTTGTAGAGAAACCAAGAAATATATCAAGTATCTGTAATATCCTGCTCTACTAAGCACACTTTTATTGACATATTCTTTAAGGAAACTTGCATGCAAGTGATCTTTTTATGATAAACTCTGATTTAGTTTTGATGATGAGTTAGATATGATGATGATGTTGTGTTGTGATGCAGATGTTGTTGATGAGTTTTCCTGAGTGTGTGGGGTACATGAAAGGTTATGGATGTTGATTGCATCGATGGACTTCCTTACACTCCATATTGATTCAAGTAGTGGATTGTATTTTTTTGATTATTTCTTTTTACACACATATGACAGATGGTTTATTTTAGTATGACTATGTGCATATATTATTGACATTGTTTTTTTAGTGGATGTAGTCTTGATGATGCTTGATAATCCTAATCATATAAGGAGTAGAGGGGCCATGAACATAAACCAGACATTGAGGGGGAGGTGTGGTAGTGTCCCTCTCATAGCCTACTAGCACTCCTTCCATGGCTTGAATGGTAGGTTAATGATTAACTATTTCGATAGTTCCACGATGTCATGAGGGCGTACTGAGACAGTCAGTGACGAAATTTTTTGAGTGTGCAATAAGGAAGAGTGCTTATTCTTTAGAATCCCTTAGTCTCTCATGAGGTCGAACGAGTGGAGTATTGACTCCAAGGGTCAGACAGACTTTCAAAACTAGTCAAGGGTGAGTTTCACCCTTGGAACATGGAGGTTCATCTTGAAGGGAAGGTCTCGTAATTAAAATCTTGATCCAATAAATCTAGGTGGCCTAGAAACCATTGAATTGACTAGACCTTGTTAGATTAAAATAATTAATTAAACAATGAATTTATTAATTATAAATACCAATAAAAGTCTAAGCCCAATTCTGATACTAATCCTAAGTCAAGTTTTAGTTAGGGGACTAAATTAAAACATTAAATAAATTAAAAGAATAGAGATAAATGAATTTAAGGAAAAAGTGAGAAAAATCTAAAGATTGGATAGAATGCACATGTGTGCATGAAAATATTAAAAGGGATTTTTAAAATAGAAAGAAATAAAATATGAGCGAATAGGTGTACACATAGAATGGTATATAGAGTCTAGCTACCACTAGTCTAACTAGAAGAAGACTCCTAATCCAACTCTAACTATGATATAGTTAGTAGACACTCATTAAATGAGAAATTTGGGAACAAAGGGACAACTAAAAGAGAAAATAGGAACACATTGGGTGTTATCAGACTAATCAGTAGGTGTGGACACTAGCAGATCTCCCTAGATCCACCTATATCTAGAACAAAACAAGACATGACACAACTCTTTCCCTAAGTTGTAATCATTGAATCTACTAATCGGGAGGAATAAGTGACATACATTTATATTGCTTCCTTAGGTCTCTGTTGCTCCTGCTTCACTCCGGTGCTCTCGTGAGGCTAAGTCCAAGAAAACACAAACCAACCACAGTGAAGATAGAAAATATATTCAATGTCAACTTATGCATATTATAAAGAAATTACACAATAAAGTAAGAGTGACTTTATGGGAAAGGGACATGCCACTGTATCATATTAATTGAAAGTAGAAGATACAAATTGATCGCCTTGATGTTCCAAGCTTCCTTTCAATGACCCTTGGTTCCAACACACACACTTTCTCTATACTTTCATGAAGAAGATCCAATTCCTCTTGATAGACCAACTAGAGTCTTCAAGCCTCTGTCGAAGCAGGGTTCTTCACACAATTCTTTCACCAATTCTTCATTCAATTTTTCTTAACCTTTTCCATGAGAAACATTTCAATATATAAGAGAAGGAGCGATGGATACATGGATGAGGATGATCCCATCAATTCTAAGAAGTCAGTAAAATGATAACCATATGAATGCCAACTCATCTTCTAGAAGATTCCCTTCTAGAACCCTCTTCTCCTTTCCAAGCTTAAAAACAAGATCTCACCCTATGTATGGAGCAAACTGCGAGAAATTCGCACCCTAAGTGTAGATGGCCTATGAGAATGAGGGATTATCGCACCCTAGGCCATAGGCAGCATGCAAACTCACTTTAAAATTATGTTTTTGGAAGGAGACAAGGGCCACTTTTCTCAGGCAAAAAGTCCTTGTTGGGAGCATGAATACACCATTGTTAAGACATTACCAGAGTGACGAAAATCATGTGTAACATTGGGGTATGTGAGGAAAAATGGATATTTAAATAAAATAAAAATGGCATTTACTTGTGCAACTTGGGGAGAGTGTGACAAGTGTGAGGGTGAATATTAATAATTAAATTAATTAAAAATATAATTAATTGTGCATGAGGACATGTGTCATTTGGGATATTTCTATAAAATAAATGGGTTAGAACAAAAATAAAAGATAGTTATTCTTGGTAAAGTTATGCTACAAAAATGGTTTTGACTGTGTTTTACTTGTGAGAGTTGGGATACCAAGCTTGTAGAAAGATTCAAATCTCTACCTTGCGAGGAAATCCTTGGAGCTATTGTTTGTTGGTTTCTTGTGTGTGTCCCCTTTGCGGCTCGGGGGACTAAGGGGGAATAAGAGTACCACTAGCATTGATTGGGAGGTACCAGTGAAGTATCAATGATTAACAAGAGATAACGTAGAAGCACTGCATGGCATTGACAAACTTCCTCAATTCTCCACCTTCAACAGTTCTGGTATTTTAAATTTTATTTTGTAACTGTAAAGAGAGTGATTTGTAATTAGAATTAAGTTTGTTTGTTTCCATTTTATGTTATAACCAAAAATTCAGACATTAATTTATTGCTGCCAAATTTAAATAGAACTCTTGAAATATGAATTTATATGGATGACTTCCAACACTTGCAATTAGGAAGAAAGTATCATATTTTATTTCAAATTATGAATACGAAATTTGTTTTTAATCACCCCAATTTTTAATTGGTTGTGAAATAAAATTTGTAGTTCGCAGCCAATTTAAATGGCTCGAACGAATTTTTAGTGCCTCTTTGGAAGATGAAACCTTAATTGCAACAGTTTTGATGTTCTCTTTGTTCAGTGTAGAAATTGTTGTATAGTCTGGAAAAATCATTTTCATGTTGTTGTTATTCTAATTTATAACTCAGAATTTTAGAATAATTTTTTTCTCTGCCATTTTTAAATTCCAATCAAATTTTACTTTTTCATATGATTTCTGCTATATCAAATTGAAATATTATGAATTTATTATTGTAGGGTCACTGCAATATTTTGATTGCGGACTATGAAACAAATATTGTTTTCTATAATGCTTATATAGAAAATTCTAGAAGAAAAAACTCTTTATTGTGGTCAAACTGATACACAATATAGTAATGAAATCTATTACTTCTGTCAATTAAATTTAAAACCCTATATCATAATTTAATTTCCCTCCGCCTTTTGTTTTTGACAATTCCATTATCAGAAATTCTATGATCATTGCCTAACTAAATGGCAGTTCATAAATCAAAAATTCCTTAGGTCGCTAAAAATGAAGGGGGATTACGAGTTTTAAATTCGATATGGTCTTGAAACACCTATTTAGAATGTATCTGTGGCTCCTATCATTAGAATATAATTGATTCTCTACCAAACCAAATTGCATCTCTTGTAATTGAAAAATATTGAATGGATTCCAAATTAAATTGCATCTACTGTCATTAGAATTTTTTTGAGTGCTGCCAAATCTATTTGCAACTCCTGTAATGAGAAAATTATTGATTAAATTCCAAATCAAATCACAACTATTGTGTTTAAAATTTATTAATCACTGTCAAGTTATAATTGATTCACTCTCCCTTTATTGTAACTTCTAGTTCTTGTTTTGATAACTTAGAGAGCATAGTCTGTGGAGGATAAATGATAGATACAATTATTAAATCATGGCTTGCGATGTTATTTTTTCTTAAAAAAAAATTCGTCATTGTTTAGTCCGAACTAAATTTTAATTACGATTTTTTGTTCTCACTTCTTCTGTTACCATATACAAAGAATGCTAACTATTATCTGAAGGAAATAATTATGCCACCTCCTTGGTAATCGATTGGGATATCAATTTTTAGATTACTCATTGATCCAAAAAGGATCCAGAGAAGGTTAAGACAACTTAGAACGCAGCGAAGCAAGTCAGAATGCTTAGAATGGCTTCAATAGACAACAAAAGGGAAAACATTCAAAGTTCCTACAACTTGGTTAAAAGGGAAAAATCGTGAAGAGTGTGTCACAAGATTTCTAACAGCACAAACGACTCGTCAAGTGGAGTTACAGATCAAACGTTATAAGCAGCAAAAGTTTAATCAAACTTGGTCAAATAGGGAAAAGTCAAAGTGACACGTGGAACCACTGCAAGGGTGACACGTGGCACAACTAAATTTTCAAGATGATGTGGCATGAAAGACACATGGGAACGTTCGGTGATGACACGTGCCAACTTCATTGGCGAATCATATTGTGACAAGTGGTAGTTTTTGTGGACCAGTTATATGGTTCCACGTGGCCCAGTCATGGGCTGCCACGTGGCACCCCCCCAATGGCTGGAAAATGCAAAAGTTTATTTTCTCCCCATGACTTGAACTCATGACCTCCAAAGAACCCAAATGCCCCACACAACTGCACCAACCATTCCACCATGCAACCTTTCTTGTTTGTAATATGATTTAATTATTATTTAAATGTAATGTCTACACTAATGTATGAAAGGAGGGTCTAGGCCTTCGGCCGAACCCCTGGTTACATATTGTGCCACATGACCATAAGGTTCTTCCCTCTTAGGGGATTAACCCAACCAACCTCCAAATATAATATATTCACCACTATATTTAACCTTTCCGACATTCTATCCAACCTCCACCATTTTTAGCAAGCGTGACAAAAACTATTATAACACATGTATTAAAATGGAGGTTTGTGGGATTCGACCCCAGAACCTCTGCCATACTGAACGCCTAAATTTAGCCAATGTAACCAACTTTCCAACCATGCACTTATGGCATAAACACCCGAAATATTGTATATAAGGGGGCCTCAGTAATGCATTCATGAGGGACAAAAGAAAAGAGAAGGAGCGGGCTAAGCGCATTCGTACATTATAGATTTGGGTGCAGTTTTCTAGATTTTGGAATGGATTTTGAGATCTATCAGTCATTAATTGTAGGATAAGTGGCACAAAAACCGAGGCAAGGGGTGTCTTAGGGGACCAAAAGTGTCCCACTCGGATTGAGGCATGGAGACAGTGATTTTTAGGTAAAACGACGTCATGAACAGAGTGGTGGTGTTAGTTTTTTTATCTGAGCAAAGATTTTGTAGCTTAACTCCAGAATGAGGTACACTTATGTATTTTGCCCAATTTGTTTGTGCAGTTAATAAAAAGAGCTACCCATTTGAGAGAAGGACTTAGAGTCGTAGTCCACCAGGCACGAATTTCGTTATAAATTTTTTTCTGTTCATATTGCATGATTATGTCTTTTTCCTTTTGAATTTTTCCTTCTTTATTGTGTAATTTTGTTTATGCTCATTTAACTAAGTTCTTTAATATGTCGCATGACGAAAAGATCCCAGATCATGTTTGTATCAGAGCAGTCATCTTTGGTTTGAATTGTTGAGTATGAATGCTTACTAGGGCCAAGAATAAGCAGGGTGAAAGAACTCTTAAGATGACCAATCGTAAAGTTGTTCATACATCCTGAAGAAAGAAGATGGAAGAAGAGGACAAGCGTAATGAACAGGAGAAAATCTTGCAAATGGTCTTTTATCGCATGTCATAAATGGTCGAACAAATGTATGGATATTACGAGAAGAGGATGAAGAATAAGGAGAGGAAAAAGGAATCACCACCCGGTGATGATGCTTTAGTAAATCAAGGGGTTGGAGGAGATCTTCTTGATCTTCCATCTTCGCCTTCAAGTTATATTTCTTCCTCCTCTGAGAATTCTCATTACTCTCAACATTCTAACCATAAAGCCTCTTTTAAGAAACCATTATTAAAGCTTGATGTAAAATTTTCTTTACCTATGTTTAATGGAGATACTAATCCTTAAAAGTTACGCAATTGGATCCAATAGGTTGAAGTATATTTCCATGTTCAACATATTGACGAAGAGGAAGTTAAAGTGCAATTGGCTTCTCTTCAGTTGGAAGGCACCATTTTCGTATGGTGGGAGAGAAAGCTACATGAAAAAAGTAAGTGTGGTAATCTTATTTCCTCATGGTCGGATTTTAAAATAGAGATAAGGAAGCAATTATATCCATTAGGGTATTTACATAAAGCAATGATGGAATGTCAAATGTTGAGACAGAATAAAGGTCAAAATGTACAAAGTTTCACAGAAGAATTTAGGAAGAAATCTCTCGCATTGAATATTCGTTTGAATTCTTATGAAACTTTAATGAAGTATATTGGTGCACTTCATAGTTATATCCTTCATACTTTTCTCTTGTTTAAACCCACTAGTATTGATGAGGTTTGTGTGCAAGCCACTCACCTTGAAAATAGGGGGAAACATGGTCAAAAAGATCTCATGAAGAAACCTTCCAATTTCCCACAAAATACTTTCAAGAAGTTCAAAAGGAAGGGAAAGAAGAGTGCTATAGTAACAAGAGAAGGAGAAAATTCATCTTGCACTCATTGCAAGAGGAGCGGTCATGATGAAGAACACTTTTGGAAACTACATCTGGAAAAGAAACTGAAACAGTTCACTAGAAAGGGGAAGACAAAGACTGTTGCTACAATGCAACAAGATATCGGTTCCAAATCAAGAGATGAAGGAAATATCAGAGCACTTGGAGTACAAGGTAAAGATTCTCTTCATGCTAGTTCAAGCTCCAGAGATTAATCTCATATTGATGAATGAAAGAGGAATGAGTTATCTCATATACGATTTGTATCTAAGCATACTAAGATAGATACATTATTTGATCTGGGTTCCCAGGTAAAATTAATATCTCAATCACTTTTCAAGAAGATGGGTATTGTAATGAAAGCACATCCAAAGCCTTACCCTCTTGGTTGGTTATGTGACAAAGAAAAAATTAATGTCACCAAACAATGTAGGGTTAGATTTTCTATTCCTTTAAAGTTGATTGATGAAGTAGATTTGGATGTTGTACCGCTTGATATATGTGACATAGTGTTGGGAAGTCCTTATCTTTATGATAGAAAAACAATCGTCTTTCATCATGATAACAAATACCACCTTACTAATGGGGGAGTGGAATATATTGTTAGAGCTCATAGCATGAGGGTGAATACGATGCTTGTTATTGTAGGGAAAATTAAAAGACTTAGAACCACTAATAAGAGATATGTACTCATGGTCGTCAAAGAGAAAGATGTCGGGACATCCGATGATTTCCAGGGATGTGATCCATATCATAAAAAGGAATTAACTGATATTGTCTCTATGTATGATGATATTTTTCAGGAACCAGATGGATTACCTCCTCAGAGGGAAATCCAACATGAGATACATCTGCAACAAGATTATCATTTGCCTAATGTGGGCATGTAGAGGATGTCTTTTGTGGAGATGACGGAGATCAAGAGGAAGGTACAGGGCTTATTGGATCAAGGGGTTGTCAGGCCTAGTTCATCTCCTTGTGGTTCTCCAATCGTGGTGGTGCCAAAGAAGGATGGCACATGGAGAATGTGTGTCAATTACCAGGCTTTAAATAAAATCACGGTGAAAAATTGATACCCTCTTCCTCACATAGATGATTTACTTGATCAGTTAAAGAATGTTATTTATTTCACCAAGTTGGATTTGCCCAGTGGATATCATCAAATTAGAGTTGCAGAACAAGATGCATGGAAGACTTACTTTAAAACCAAACAAGCATTGTTTGAGTGGTTAGTTATGTAGTTTGGGATTTGTAATGCTCAAACAACTTTCATGAATGTGATGAATGATGTATTCAGGCCTTTCCTTGATGAATTTGTGATTATATATTTATACAACATTATTATTTTCAGTGGGAGTTGGGATGAACATGTAAGGCTTGTAAAACAAGTATTGGATACTTTGCAAAGGGAAAAATTCTATGTGAAAATGTCTAAATCTAAATTTGGCAAGACTTCACTTGTATACTTAGGTTAGATCGTGGGAGGAGGACAGTTGAATATTGATCCTTCCAAAATTGATGTGATTGTAAAATACCTCGAGCCAAATAGTGTGACCGAGATTTGAAGCTTCTTGGGTGTAGTCTAGTATTGGAGAAGATTCATTCCTAGCTTCTCTTTTATAGCAGCTCCTTTGCATGCCTTAACAACACTTTTCAGTGGGAAGGAAAGAAACAAAAATATTTCAACATTTTGAAGGAGAAGATCAGTACCGCACTAGTATTAGGACTGCCTAATCCTCAACAATCGTTCGAGATCAAGACAAATGTCAGTGGATATGCCATGGGTGCAGTATTGATGCAACATAGTAAGCCTATCTGTTACCACTCTGAGACTTTTAACCAAGTTGTTGTTAACTATCCTACATATGATAAAGTGTTGTATGCATTATTTCAAAGCGTAAAGAAATGAAAGAATTACTTGTTAGGGAAGAAAACCATCATACATAAATATCACCAACCCTTATAGTATCTTTAGGCACATACCATTTTGCAACAATATAAACACTACAGATGGATGAGTTTTCTACAACAATTTCATTTGGTAATCAAGTACAAGAAGGGTACAAGTAAAAGGGTAGCCGATATGATTTCTATACCTCCTATTGTTGCTTCTATTATTTTGAAGAATACTTCTTTATCTCATGACATCTATGTAGAACAATATGCCATCAATGAAGATTTTAAGGAAGTATATGAGAAGCTAACCCATCGTGCACAGGTAAATAATTATTCTCTAGAAGGAAAGTTACTCTATCATCTTTGAAAGCTATGTATTCCTACAAGTGAACAAGTCCATGTAATATGAGAAGCTCATACTTCTCTTGTATCGGGGCATTTTGGTGTAGGAAAAACTATGGATCATTTGTAGAGGTTGTATTACTGGCCTCAAATGAAAGCAATTGTAACTAAATATGTAAAGGGATGTGTGATGCATTCTACTTGTAAGATGACTAATAGAAACTTGGGGCTATACTCACCACTTCTTGTTCCATCCCATTCATGGGAAAGTGTTCCCTTGGATTTTGTATGGGGTTTACCAATGACCAGAGGGGGTCATGATTATTTGTTTGTCATAGTGGATAGTTTTAGCAAGATGTGTATCTTGATGCCATGTAAAAAGAATATCACTTTTGAGCAGACTACTAATCTCTTTTTTCATCATGTTTGGTTTCACTTTTTGTTACCCACGTCCATTATGTCGAATCGAGATACTCGATTCCTTGGGGATTTTTGGACTAGCTTGTGGAGAATGATGGGCACAAAATTGAAGAGGAGCACTACTTTTTATCCATATACTGATAGACAAACATACGTGGTAAATAGAACAATGGTACTTTTTCTTCAAGGCTACTGCAACAAGCATCTTAAGTTATGGGATGAATAGATACCTTATTTACAACATGCTTATATTCAATCGTTACATTGATCCACTCAGAGTTCACCTTTTGAGATGTGGTATGGGTACCTACCAAAGGTTCATTTGGAATTGATGTATGAGAGATATGCCGATGTGAGTGAAGAACGAACAGAGGAAAAATCCCACATGTTCATCCAGAGGATTCAACAGATACACCAGGCAGTTAGGGAACAACTGGAGAAGAGTCAAGCATAGTATAAAGCTCGACATGATAAGCACAGGGTTGATCATTAGTTCCAATTTGGAGATCGAGTATGGCTTCATATCAGCAAGGAAAAATTAAAGGGTTAAGGCAAGAAACTCAACCCCATCTGATATGGACCCTTCACTATTTTGGATAAAAGAGACACTAATGCTTTTCGTTTAGATCGTCCACCTTGTATGAAAATATATTTAGTTGTGAACATAGAGAATTTGAAACTTTTTTAGCCTCCCATGATCATGGATCAGGATGAGGAAGTTTCAATACCTTCAGTTGATGAGTTCGCACCTGAGTACTTGGATGAGTTACAAGAAGATATCATCCTAGACAGAAGGACGAGGACTTCATGCAGGGGTGATGTTTATTATTTTCGAGTAGGCTTAAACAACACACATCCAAGTAAGGCAAAGTGGATTAAGAATGATAAGGTGAGGGAACTCTTCCCTCACTTACCAGTTGATTAATGAAAGCTTTTGGTGGTCCAAAAAGATCTCAGTGGGAAGGTGTGATCCAAAAAGGATCCAAAGAAGGTTAAGACAAATCTGAATGCACAGAAGCAAGTCAGAACGCTCAAAATGGCTTCAACAAAAAACAAAAGGGAAAATGTTCAAAAGTTCCTACAACTCAGTTAAAAGGGAATAATCATGAAGACCATGTCACAAGATTTCTAACGGTGCAAACGACTCGTCAAATAGTGTTAGGTATCAAACATTATAAGCGGTCGAATTTCAATCAAACTTGGTTAAAAAGGAAAAATTCAAAGTGACATGTGTAAAAACTGACCTGGCAAGATGACATGGCATGCCAAACACATGGGCATTATGACATCCCCAAAAATAAAGTATTTTTTAAATTCAAAAATTGTTAGAGAATTATTTTTGTTTTTAGTAAATTCAAATTCGGAAAATTTTTGCCATTTATGGCAATTCCAAATTTCGAATTTGATAAATTGTAATTAATTGTTATGACTGTTGGGCAGAGACATGATTTGACCCAACTAACTATTTTACTATGACACTTGTATATAAACAAAATATTGTTTTATTTATTGTGGGAGGACAAATGGAACAGCCATGTTAAATTCAACTGACCATGACTCCATGAGTGGGGAACATGTTGGAACTACCTCTAGGCTAATTGTTACAAGTGGAAAATCAGGGTTTTGGCCATTGGCAGCCCCTGAAAATTAGGGATTTAAAAAGCTGCAAAAATTCCCAAGGGAGGGAAAAATACCTAGGCAAAAGGGATTGTTTTTGATATATATCATATGTGAGAAGGCAAGACGTTGCCTAGTATGCTCAGGGAAAGGAATTACTATATACTTGCTATTATGAACACTAAATATTGATTTTGAGGCAAGGAGAGGACTATAGATAGAGGAAACATTGTTGAAGAGGAGATTTCAATTTCACCCTCATGGATTCATGGTCAAGCTAGGGGGTGAATCAGACAATAAATTTGGTTGTCCTATTCTATAGTTGGGAGGAACGTGGTTGTTACTTTTGTCTTCCCATGAAATGGTCCAGATATGTTAATCTTCTCCTCTTTTTTTTGAATGATTTTGTGTATCTGATATAATGTATTTATTTGTACTAAGTTGAAATAGATTACATAGATCACATATGTTCTTTGTATGAAGTTTTATAATCAAGGACTAAATTTTGGGGATGGCTCCTACTGAATTAAAATTCTAAAAACAATTATCTATGTACAAGT
>JZKD02S1713208.1:263874-279051 GCA_000966675.3 Picea glauca
ATGATTCGGTGAAATGAAAAAACCATATCTCTAAAAATACACAACAGAAAATTATGGAAAAATTATATTCATAATTGTTAAAATGTTCTCGTCAAAAGGGTATTTTTAGATTTTAATTTTAAGTAAAAATTAACATAGATACATGTTGTAGAAAAACACGTGTTTAAAATATGCAAGGTTTTCAACTTGGTCAACTTAAAAAAATTCTAGAAATTATAATATTCATCCATTAGATTCAAAATTATAGTCATAATAAAATAGAGTCTTTGTAGATTGTTGTTGTATATTTCATTTCTTAAAAACATAATTTTAATAACAGATATTGTTGTGGAAAACAATAACTCATTATCATAAATTTCATATTTAACGAACATACTGTTAAACAATTGTCAAATTGACATATCAAATCTTGATAAAAAAAAATTAAAAAATAGTCATTGGAAAGATAACAAAATTATTTACAAGTTTTGTTTTCACTCTAAAGTGAAATTATAAATAAAAAAAATACTTTTGTATGCCAGAAGTTGAAGAACTTGTGAAAATACAGTTTTTTTTGTCATAAAACAAGCAAAAGTGTTACCCAACTTCATGATTTTACCCGTTCTTTTTACCAATCAAAGATTCATTATTTGGGACACATCATATATGGTGAAGGTATCGTTGTGGATCCAATGAAATTCGAGGCTATTATGGAATGGAAAGCACCGAAAAATGTACAATAAATATGCATCTTTATGGGTTGAGTAGGATATTACTGATGATTCTTCGAAAGTTTTTTGAAGATAGCAAAGTCAATCATGAAATTGCAAAAGAAAAACAAGAAGTTCATTTGGACGGAGAAATGCACAGAAGCATTTAAAAAAATTAAAGAGTTGTTGACAACAACACCAATACTGAAAGTCCCCGATATGGAGAATGAATTCTTCGTATGAAGGGACACATACAAGTAAGTTTTAGGTAGAGTTTTGATGCAAGATGGTCGAGTGATCGCTTACATTTCAAAGAAATTGAGAAAACATTAGGAGAACTACACAACACATGACTTTGAATTCTTAGAAATTGTATATGCCTTGAGAGTTTGGAGACATTATCTAATTGGAAACAAATTTGAATTAAAAACAAATCACTGTGGATTGCAACATATATTTACACAGAGTGACCTGAACATGCAAAAAGGGCATTGGTCATAATTACTTAGAGAACACGACTTTGAGATTACTTATATTAAAGGAACAATGAACATAGTCACATATGCATTGAGTTGAAGACCATGGATATTCTTAGTAATACCTCTTAAGATGAATCTTTGAGAAATGATTCTAACTTTACAGATCGACGTTGACTGGTATAAATAAGTTAAGGACAATATTGTATGAAATACGATGATGGTACTGAAGTTTGAAGGTTATTCTTTAGACAATGATGGATTGTTGATATTTAACAAAAGAATTTATGTACCACCTAACAACAAATTAAGAAGTTTGATATTGAGCGAAGCTCACAGAGCAATGTACATGGCTCATCTGGTAGTTATGAAGATGAAGGAAGACCTTAAGAATTTATTCTTTTGGAAGGTATTGAAAAAAAACATAGTTGGTTAGGTGGTTAGATGTCTATAATGTCAACAAGTGAAGGATGAACATAAACATCCAATAGGATTGTTACAACCACACGCTATACCTTAATCAAAAGGGGAAGTCATTTCAATGGACTTTATTGTTGTATTTCCACTGACGAAAAAGAGACACGATTCAATTTTTGTGTTATTTGATACTCTGACAAAGAGTGCACACTTTATTCCGGTGCGTATGATGTATCAGACACTTTATGTAGCCAAAGTTTTTGTTAACAAGATTGTGAGGTTACACGAAGTACCGAGAAAGATCATATATGATTGGGGATCGATTTTTAAGGACAATATTGGAACATTTTCGAAGAGGATTTTGGAACACAACTGAACTTTAGTATAACATATAACCCATAGATAGATGGACAAATATAAATAATGAACCATATTTTGGAGGATATGTTGCGTATGTATGTAATGGACCAACAAAAATGTTGGGAATATTTCATATTAGAGTTTGTGTATGTATGTAAACATATGTTTCCACTAATAGAGTTTTCATACAACAACAACTACCAGAGTACTATTAAGATGGCACCATTTGATTTTCTTTATGAACGACCATGTCAGACGCCGTTGAGTTGGGATCAAATTGAGTATACGGTCCTAGTAGGACCATAAGTGATTCAAGAAATAGAAAAATATATGCAATCGATAAGATAAAGGATTAAAGAAGTGCAAGATTGACAGAAGAGTTATGTCAAGGTGCATTGTGTTGACCATAGTTATCAAGTTGGAAAAATAGTTTTCTTGCGGATGAAACTGCACAAGAGTTTGATCAAGTTTGGAAAGTGTGCTAAACTCTCTTCTAGGTTTGCGGGACCTTTCAAAGTTGTAGAAAAGAAAGGACCCATGGATTATCAACTAGCCTTTCTTGATTCTTTAAGGCATATGCACTATGTATTTCATCTATCTGTTTTGAGACATTGTATTAGTGATCCTTCACCTATTATTGACATGAGTTCTTTTCAGGTGTTAGATGAGTATGCTCTCATGCTGGATCCAATCTGTATTCTATACCATCACATTCGACAACTATGACATTTAATAATCGATCGAGTCAAGGTCCAATATACCTGGGAGGATGCATATGAGATATGTCAATTATTTATTTACTTGTTTGATAGATTAAAGATATATATCTATGTCATACATTTTTATTTACTTGCATTTATATATTTTACAAACTTCAGGATGAAGTTTAAAAAAAGAGGGGGTGTATGTAACATCCCTCTCTACTGAGCACACTTTTATTGACACATTGTTTGAGGACAATTGCATGCAAGTGATCTGGTTATGATATATTATGATTTAGTTTCAATTATGGGTTACATATGATGATGATGTTGTGTTGTGACTTATTTTTATATTGTTGACGAGTTTTCCTGAGTGTTAAGGGAAAGTGACAGGTTATGGATGCTGATGGCATCAATGGAATTCCTTGGACTCCATATTGAGTCAGGGAGTGGATTGTATTTGTTTGATTTTTCATTTTACACACATATGATGCTTCTTTCTTGATGATGCTTGAAAATATGACTCACATAAGGAGTAGAGAAGCCATGCACAAAATCCAGACATTGAGGGAGAGGTGTGGCTGTGTCCCTCTCACAACCTACTAGAACTACCATCGGGGCTCAAATGGTAGGTTAATGATTACCTGGTTCAAGAGTTCCATGATGTCATGAGGGTGGTCAGAGACAATCGCTCACGAAGATTTCTAACAAGCACACAATAAGGGAGATTCATTATTCCTTAGAATCCCTTAGTCTCTCACAAGGTCAACTAAGTGGAGTATTGACTCCAAGGATCATACAAACTTCCAAAACAAGTCAAAGGTGAGTGGAACCCTTGGAACATGAAGGTGCATCTTGAAGGAAACATCCCCTAATTAAAAACATGAGTAAATAAAACTAGGTGGCCTAAAAAACATTGAATTGACTAGAACTTGTCGAATTAAAATAATTAATTAAAAACTGAATTTATTAATTATAAATCCCAATAAAAGTATAAGACTAAGTCTAAGTTTAGTTAGGGGACCAAATTAAAATATTAAATAGATTAAAAGAATATAGATAAATCATTTTAAGGAAAAAGTGAGAAAAATCTAAAGATTGGATAGAATGCACATGTGTGCATGAAAATATTAAAAGAGATTTTTAAAATAGAAAGAAATAAAATATGAGAGAATCAGTGCACACATAGAATGGTATCTAGAGTCTAGCTACCACTATTCTAACTAGAAGAATACTCATAATCCAACTGTAACTAAGATCTAGTTAGTACAAACTCATTAAATTAGAAATTGGGAAACAAAGGGACAACTAAGAGTGAAAATAGGAACACATTAGGGAATGTGAGGAAAAATAGATCTTTAAATAAAATAAAAATGATATTTACTTGGGAAACTTGGAGAGAGTGTGACAAGTGTGTGGGTGAATATTACTAATTAAATTAATTAAAAATATAATTAATTGTACATGAGGACATGTGTAATTTGGGATATTTCTATAAAACAAATGGTTTAGGAGGAGAATAAAACACACTTATTCTTGGTAAAGTTATGCTGCCAAAATGGTTTTGACTATGTTTTACTTGTAAGAGTTGGGATACCAAGCTTGTAGAAAGAGTGAAAGATCTACCTTGCAAGCAAATCCTTGAAGCTATTGTTTGTGTGTTTCTTGTGTGTGATAGCTTCGTGTCTCAGGGGGCTAAGGGGGAAGAAGAGTACGACTAGCATTTGTTGGGAGGTACCGGTGAAGTCTCAGTGATTAGAAAGTGGGAATGAAGAAAGAACGTAAGGTATTGACGGTCTTCCTCATTTTTTCATGTACAACGGTCCTGTATTTTAAATGCCATTTTATGTTATAACCATAAATTCAGACATGAATTTATCGTTGGCAAATTTAAATAGAACTCTTGAAATATAAAATTATATGGATTCCTTCGAGACACTTGCATTTTTGAAGAAATGATTATATTTTATTTCAAATTTTGAATATGAACTTCGTTTTTAATCACTCTAGTTTTTAATTGTTTGTGATATAAGGGTTGTAGTTCACTGCCAATTTCAAATTGAAGGAACGAATTTTTAGTGCCTCTTTGAAAGATGCCAACTTAATTGCAAGCCAGGAATATCAAATTTCCTCATTCATTGCCAATTTAATTTATAGACCCCGATTCTGATGTTGTCTTGGTTCATTGTAGAAATTGTTGTATAGTCGGGAAAAATGATTTTCTTCTTCGGTTATTCTAATTTATAACTCAAAATTCTAGAATATTTTTTCTCGATGCCATTTTTAAATTCAATTCAAATTACTTTTTCATAGGATCGTTGGTATATCAAATTACAAGCTTCTCAATTTATTATTGTAGTGTCACTGCAATATTTTAATTGCAGACTCTGAATTGAATATTGTTTTCAACAATGCTTATATAGCAAATTCTAGAAGCAGAAACTTGTCTTGATTGTGGTCATACTAATACACAGTGTGGTAATTGTGAAATCTATTACTTCTGTCAATAAAATTTTATAACCCTAGATCAGAATTTAATTTCCCTCCACCTTTTATTTTTGCAAATTTCATTATCACTAATTCCATGATCCCTGCCTAACTAAATGGCAGTTCTGAAATCAATTTATTCGCTACCAAACCAAATTGCACATCCTATAATTGAAAAATATTGAATTGCTGCCAAATTAAATTGCAGCTCTCATTAAAAAATTATTTGATTCCTTGCCAAATCTATTTGCATCTCCTGTAATAATAAAATCATTGATTTTCTGCCAAATCAAATCGTAGCCACTGTGTTTAAAATTGATTAATCACTATCAAATTATCGTTGATTAACTCTCACTTTATCATAACTTCCAGTTCTTGTTTCGCTAACTCAGAGAACATATTGCATGGAGGATAAGTGGTAGATACAATTATTAAATCATGGCTTGGGATGTTGTTTTCCCTTCAAAAAAAATCCATTATTGTTTAGTCTGAACTGAATTTTAATTACCATTTTTGGTTCCCACTTCTTTATACAAAGATTGCTAATTATTATCCGACGGAAATACTTATGTCTCCCCCCGGGTAATCGATTGGGATATAAATTTATGGATTATTCATTTAATTTCCAATCTCTATGTGTTATCGTTGGATACCACATCATTCTTGGGCTCTCTTTAGTCGCACACGTACTTGGATTCTAGACTTGACAGTAATAGGTTTTTACAAGAAATATTAAGAATTCTACAGTACATTAGTCTTCTCTACTTATAACCTTTCACTCCCGAGGGAATACCAGCTAACGTTAAGTTTTGTGCACGCAATAAATTAAAGTAGACAACTCAAGATTCAAACCGTTGGGGTTTTGATTAAGCCAATAAACGCCAAGACGTAGAAATTTTTGGAAATAGACATTTACCTATCTGAAGTTATATTTATTTTTGTATATCATAAAATATTAATCATTAAATGTTAATTGGCATGACTAGTACAATAATTGGGTCTTCTTAAAAAATTTGGAGCATTAAGATTGTGAATTCCACCAGAATTTAATTTACTTTCCTAACAGTTCATTAGAAGGTTAATTAAGTTATAGATCTAAATTATAAACATTCAATAATGTGTACACACGCAATCTTATATATACAAAGGGCCTAAATAGATTGATAGATTGGAAGCAATACACACACATATAAGATGTGAGGATCTATTTCTAATTGCGAATACTATGCATAGTATCTTGTTTTATAATTAAAAACATCACTTGCAATGTTGGATTTATAAATACATTAAGTAGTTCTTGACGTAATGTTATTGTTCATTCTTTGTGTAGATGTAGTGTTATTTATTTTACCTGGTTATTTACTGATGAAATTGATTATCTTATGATTATGTAGTTTACTATAAAATCTAGTCATGAGTCTAGGTTAGAAGTTGGTTATGGGATTAGATATCTCCTTGTTCCTCAGAGCAATCACTAGTCCTAAGACCTTAAATTTTCAAAATAAATCGGATGAATCCTAGACTTGAGCATTTATTATGTGTCATGGAAGTCCTAACCCTGCATGATAGGTTGGGCGAGTAGCTATCTTATGTTATCTTTATGTGATATGGTTGATATTGACTAATAATGATGTTGTATTCAAATTTTGTTGTGTGGTGATGTAATGAGATTGAATGTGTAATTATTGATATATGTTGTTGTCGGGTATCAATTTTCCTAACCATTGTTGTTTAAAAAAAAATTTACCTCTATTGTACTCACTTATTTGATGTCGTATCCATACAATATGTTACATATGGTATCAGAGAAGGTTCAACCCTGTGACATTGGACCGTTATGCCTTCTACTTTGTTAACTAAAACATTAAAATATATCACTAATTAAATTTTAAAATTTTTTCATCCAGGTAATGGTGGTTAGAGGACGTCGAGGAAGTAGAAGATGTGGTGTTGGAAGAAGAGCTGAGAGGACTCCGATAGTATCTAGGATAGAGTGGTCTAACCCCGAAGGATAAGAACAAATCACTAAGCTAGAGAAGGTTGTTATGAGAGTTGTGGTAGGTATGATGAGATCCTTATAGAGGATGTGAGAGGCATTGATTAATCGACTAGTTCGAGATGAGGGAAGAGCGTTTGTAGCCAATGAGGGTTCACAACACCCTCCAAATTGTACTAATAGTATGCACATAGAACTCAAGAAGATGAAGTTTTCAAAGTTTATGGGTGCCACGGACGACTCAACCGTCGAGGCATGGTTGGAGAACATGGCTATGTCTTTGCACTTCATGATTACACCTACAACATGAAAGTCCACATGGAGATCTGAGGGGAGTGATATTCTATTGTAGAAGATGCTCCTACCTCAACTAAACATGGTCATTGAATACATGTCATGGGAGTTGTTCGAGGAATGGTTATGGGAGAGGTACTTGTTCGAGGAATTCATTGAGTGCCAACTTAATGAGTTGAACGCCTTAAGATAGGGTAGTCATACTATGCCAGAGTATAGAGCCATATTCCTGCAAAGGTGAGGATTCTAATGCCTTGGAGATTTCACGATGTAGTTCAAAAGGCCCTTATAATTGAGGAAGATTTTAAAAATGGGGCTAGATCAATTGGATAGATAACATCAGGAGCCCCAACAACATTCGACACTATTCAAACAGACTTTAGAGCATCAAGAGATGCCTAGAGAATGTATGTTGATGACATAATGATGACATACTCCTCAATAGAGGACCAAAGAATTAAAAAAAATGTCATCCACAACAACAGTAGCATTTTAGGCCTCTTCAAAAAAATAGACTAGGATCACAGATTGCTAGGACAACATCTTCTACTTTGTGGACCAGGAGTATTGGACTGCGGAATGGATGTTGGACATGTGGAGAGCCACATTAACAGCAAAATTATTTGGTGGAGAAGGCTAGAGAAGCGATATCATCAGGACCCACTATAGTTGGAGACTTGGGAAAGGCCCATGTGATACATGTAGTGGTGAATAACTGCCAACATGAGCACCAGTCGACTGTGCTCGAGATGTCACGTACAATCGTCAACCAAAGTTTTATTATTTTGATAGATCCAAGTGCTACAGAGAGCTTCATATCTAGTGCAACACTAAAGAGAATTAAGGTAAACAAAATCAAGCAAGATGAGTTCAGATACATAGAAATGGCATCGAATGCCAAATAAAAGGTTGGAGAAAAGGTTACGAGTTGTAGCATTAACATGGGATATTTTGTAACGAAGGTAGATATTTATGTCACGATATTAGGATCTTATGACATACTAATTGGTATGGACTAGCTAGAATCGCATGATGTGATACTTAACCATAAGAAAAATCTATTAAGCTTGGCAGATGATTTGGGACAGAGTAGAGTGATTTTAGTAAGGAACCAAGGGTTGTCCTTGAGATTTATTTATTCCCTACAACTATAGAAGAGTATGTGCAATGGATGCAAGAGATATGTAGTCTTAGCAATAAAATAAAAGGGAGAGGAGGAAGGATTATAAAACCTTCATGTAGTACAAGAGTTTTATGACATGCTTCTAGAAGAGTTACCAGGTTTACCCCTCGAAAGAGAGTTGGAGTTTACAATAGACTTGAAGACTCGAACTGAACCGATAGCCAGAACACTATATTGGATGTCAACGCCTAAATTACAGTAGTTGAAAATGTAATTGAAGGAATTGTTGGACTTGGGACTTATACGTCCAAGTGTATCACCTTGGGGTGCACCAGTTATTTTTATGAGAAGGAAGGATGGATCGTGGAGACTTTGGATTTACTATCGTCAATTTAATAAAGTGAAAATCATGAACTAGTATCTGTTTCCAAGAATAGATGATTTGTTTGACCGGATGAAGGGATAAATGATGTTTTCAAACATTAAATTGAGATCAAGATATAATCAATTATGTATTAAGGAAGAATATATCCCTAAGAATTATTTTAAGAAACGATCCATACACTATGAGTTTACAGTTTTACCATTCAAATTGATGAACACCTCAAGAGTATTCATGAGTTTGATGAATGGGGTGTTTCATGAATACTTGGAAAATTTTGTTCAAGTATGTATTGATGACATACTGATTTATTCTCAAAGGAAATAGGAGCATCATGAACATTTAATATTAGTCGTATAGTGTTTAGGATAAAAAAAATTGTACAGGAAGTTATCGAAATGTTCTTTTGACCAAATGAAGATTCATTATTTGGGACATACCATATCTGGTGAAGGTATCACTGTGGATCCAATGAAATTATATCTTATTATGGAATCGCCAACATCGAAAAATGTACAATGATGCAGACCCCACTCTCTCCCAAGGTATTTGGGACCTCCTAGTCTAAGATCATTCTAGTTGGGTGCTAAAATTAGCTCACGGGTTCCCTGTGAGCCCAAAATCTCAATACACAGGTCCTTAAAAACCTTCTTCCCAAATAAAAATTTTCCTTTTCAAGAGTCCCCAAGCACTATCAAAGCCTCCCCAAAGACCAAGGGCCAAAACCACGGTCGAACCCATCAATCCCCAGAATTATAAGGACTTAGGGAGATTTCTATCCTCATATCTCCCAACACCAATTCTGTGAACTGTCAAAAACTAAGAGGAAAGATCAATGGTCCACAATGAGCATTCAGATAGAAACTCAAATTACATTTTCTGGGCTTTAGTGATTTATTCATAATTCCTTTACCAAAACTCTCCTGGATCGCCGAAAGTGTAATTATGTCGAGTCTCAGATCAATAGTCATGAGGCATTGATGGATGGACCATCCTGATATATTCCCTTTAGGCTTCAATGATTTAATTTGGTCATTCAACGAAACAACCCTTTATATCTTCCGACATGGAAATGCCGAAAACATTGTCCTGCCTCCATGTGTCCCCTTCTTAATCAACGACTAGCATGCCTTCGGGACTTTAGGAATTTTCTCCCCGTCTACACAACAACAAAACGTTGTCGAAGTGCTAATTCCCTAAACTGCGGGATCTTGATCCACATTGTAACATCCCCAAAAATAATTTTTTTATTTTAAGTATGAAATTCTTAGAAATTATTTTGGTTTTTGGTAAATTCCAAATTGGATTTTTTTTTCCATTTATGGAAATTTTGAATTTTGAATTTAGTTAATTGTAATTAATGAATTATGACTGTTGCGAAGAGATCTGATTTGAACCAACTAACTACTTGACTATGACACTTATATGAGAAAATTTATTTTATATTTATTGCTGATGGACAAATGGAACAACCAGGTTAAAATCAACTGACCATGACTCCATGAGTGGGGAACATGTTGGAACTACCTTAGGGTTGATTATTACAATTTGAAAATCAAGAATTTGGCCATTGGAAGCCCCTAGAAATTGGGGATTTGGAAAGATGCGAAAATTCTAAAAGGGGGAAAAGACCTAGGTACAAATGCTTTGGCATATATAGCATATGGGAGGAGGCAGGATGCTGTCGAGTATGCTAGGGAAAGGCATTATCTCTTGTTGTTATGAACACTATTTTCTGAGTGTGAGGCAAGGAGAAATTTTTGAAACTAAAGGAATATTGCAGAGGAGAAGTTCTGAGTTTGCCCTGATGTATTCATGGTCAGGCTAGGGGGAGAACGAGACAAGTGATTTGGATGTTTTGTTCTAAGGTTTGGAGGAACATGATTGTTCCATTTTTTATTCATAAATTATTCAGATATGTCAACCTACCCTTTATCTGGCTCTATTCTATATGATTTAATAATTGGTCGAATGCATCTGCTTAATTCTGGATAGAAGTATTATTATGGACGAAAATCTGATTGAATTTTGTTGGACTTAAGGACTGACAAAGTGCCTCTAAAACTAATTATGAATGAATTATCTATGTTGATTAGACTATTGAGTGAATGTTATTTTTCATTTGATATACTATTTGAAAGAGCACATCTAGTTAAATTATGGAGGAATTATATCTATAGATTAGATTACTATTGTAATGGGATAAACTGTAGGATGAACCCTCACAATTTAATTGTATTTGCTGAGTAAACTATCTAGGTGTGTAGTGTGAATGGAACTGAATTATGCAGATATACATGCGTGCTTATATTTTTGTAGGCAAATACACAGAACCATAGTACTTAATTGAGTTTTCCATCCATGTACATATTAAAACCAGAATCAGATGAAACTCTGTGTATGACCAGAATCACTATATATATATATATTATAGTTGGTAAATGAACAACATGATTTATAATTGCAATAAACATCTAAATATTTACCCCATAATGTTTTCAATGCTATATACATGAGAAAAAATGAATACATATTCCCTATTTACAATTTTGCCAATAGTACAAGATTGTACAGATTCGGTTATTCATGAACCAAATTCCTTGTTCTGATACAAAATAATACAAAAATAAAAGTTTTGTAAGTTAAAAGGGACATATAATCCAAAGACATACAAATATCATAAGAATATACCTAATTTTTTAATTTTGTAGCTATATGAATAAGTAGAGAAACTTATTCGAATTGTTTTATAAGATCAAAGTAAATCCGAGAGGAGATATAGAGTACAAATTCAATACATGAATATATATTAATACTCGAATACAGAGTCCTCATTGTAAACACATCTAATACAAAGGAGAAAAGGCTTTGAAAGGGTAAATACTTAAAGCATGTCACAGTAAGGGGATTGAATGTTATGTCTTTCTTAAAAATGCAATGTAAAATTAACCAATTGTATAGGAGCCTAGTTCAATTGCTCCCCATGATAACTGTGTGATAGAACTAAATTGTCTCATTAGATAGAACCTAAGATAATAATTTGTAAGAGAGAGGTAATAGAAACTCGAATGCCTCTTGCACAAATCGATGTCCTGGAATTCGAAGATGCCAAAGGTGCCTAGACCCTACAGAGAGACCAAATTTTTTTATTAGTATAGTTTCAACTAACAGAATAAAATAATTGCAAAATATAACATAGATGAGTTTTTTTTTTTCAAATTGTACTTAGCTTGTGGATTCAAGGAGTAAATTTCATCCTTCCTCCTTTCATCCATGGGAAATTCATCATAGACTTGAAGGGGTGGAGAGGGATAAAAATCTCCTGATGGGTACCCTCATAGTTAAACAGGGCCCCATCATTAGATTGTAGAAATAAAAAATTGAATCATTCTTTTTAGAATCAAAATGAATAATTATACACTAAAACTAGAATAACTAATAAGGATTGTACATTGCAAAATTTGAGTTGCAGGGGCTCCCATTCGGCCACAGAGTAAGATTTCCTATTTAGTTTTAATTTATCTTGGAAGGAAACAAAACAAAATCATAGACATAAACCTGAGCAAATGGGAGTTCTTTCCTTGAGGAAAATTTTAAATAACAATAAAATAGATTTACACATCCAAGTTTGCAGGACCACGGGCGAGGATAATTCCTCAACCATGTCCGAGAGCTCAGTGGTAAAGATACACAACAAGAGGCTATAAACGTTAATCATACTTATATATTTATATGCATTGAAGAGTAAGAAGTGAGTAATTGTGTTAGACAAATAATACTTATAGCCTGGAGGATATGATTCATGAAACACATCTGGAGTAAGGATTCACGAATGTTAACTATATCGCGGAGAATGTTCTCTTAGCTTCAAAACCCTTCTTCGTAGAGTTGTTGGGAACACAAAGATTTTGTTACAGGTTGAGTGTCATGGGCTTAGTCAGATAGGAAGACACTCTATACTTACAGTGGACAAGGTTACAAAGAAAACACACTATGCCATCTCTAAACAAAACGAAACCTTGGAAATCACCAAGGGATGTACTTCAGGAGACTTAAATAGATTGAAGACTTCATTAACTAAATACAAAACTATATGATTTTCACATAATTGTAACTTAAAAGAAAAATCGAAGTTATGATAAGCATAAGGTAAATGGACTTCCATACGTTCGAAGAATCTAGTTATTCTTTAAGGTAGAAAACATAAGAAAAAAACTCATGAAGTATACAAATAGTACCAGGAAACAAAAATTATACTCTTCTGAAGCAATATAATTCTGAAAGGGCTCAAGGAAAAGACTATCCTCTATACCAGACAATGATAGAACGACCAGTCATGCTATTAGGAATATTTTGAAGGGATTGATATAGACAAAAAAATTTGTTATAAAAAGGGGGTTTCAAATTTATGTAACTAAAAGTCCTTACCTCTCCTAAGACGATATCCGGTGGTTGTGGTCTGCCAATCATGTTTCCACCATAGAGAGCCAACATCATAAGCAATGGAAATATCCACGGAGAAAGAAATGGTAGCCAGGGTAACCTCGAATGTAGTCGCAGGATACACAGAGCCAACAACAAGAATGAAACAATAGTCTTAGAAAAAAACCCCATCTACTATTCCAATGGTGATTAATGACAAGTTGTACCTAAGTACTGTGGTTAGGGAAAGGTGGAAAAGTATCAAATGGGTGCATTAACACAAGCGATGGTCCCAAGGAGGTGTGTTACATAATTCCATCAATGCTTATGGCATAGTTCATTACACAATTATGGTCATATATATGATAATCTCACTTCAAACCATAGAAAATCGTAATGACAGACAATTTGAGCCATAGTCTTGAGTCTTTGCTTCTAGATTAATTGGAGTTCTATTTATTTCATTGGATCGGTTAAACCTTGTGCCAAGGTTAGTCCTGATGGGAATGGTACTTAATCCAGAATGAGTAACATGTAACCGACCTTTATTTATAGCCTTTCCAAGCCCTAATAAGTTCGTGTACTGGCTTTCATGTTATTATTAATTCATTCGTTAAGTTTCTATCACCTACACCTGACGAAATTGATTGATCACTTCAGAATTAAGGTCATTTATATGTTGATTCTTTTTCCCATAGTATGCCTTACATTGTGCGATCATAAGCATAGTCTATGGTGGGTGTATATAAATATTACAAATACTTTTTTTAGATCACAAGCATAGTCTATGGTAAGGGTATATATATATATATATATATTTACAAATAGTTTTGTTTATGTATTAAAATATATCCATCTCCTTGAGATTAAGTTTTAGATAAAGTCCTTCAATTACCTTTGATAAAGGATTTGTAAAGTGTAAATTGTGGAAAGAAATAAGTATTGAGTCACCTTATAATGTAGCAAGAAATGTATGACATGTATTGGATGTGTTAGTTAAGTTTAATGTCCCTAAGGAAAACAATTTTCTTGGTGTCAAATTAGGGAAACATTACACACACGTCCTCCTTTGATGGAAGTCTAGGATTGAATCTGGCCTTCAGGCCTCAGTGAGCCTTCACAAAACTGCTCTATTTCCTCTAGAGTGTTGAGCCTCCAAAGCTCTTGTTCTGTTGCCAAGTGTCCTCCCTTTGATCAACATTCTTTATCAAAATCTGGACCAGGGGGCAAAAATTTGCTCAATTTTCAAAGTGCTCGGATTGAGATGAAAACAGTGCCATTGTGTCCACCTCGTTTTCCTGATTCCGGCGGTATATTTATTTTCACGAATGGAGTCCGTATGGAGGAGATATCGCGATTTGACTGCCAAGTCAAACAGGTCAAAATTGGGGTGCTGACTGTACCTGTCCGTACAGTCCGTACGGCCATGTGGAGGGCCGTACCATGTTGCTGACATGGCATAGGGGTGACGTGGTGCACATTGGTTGGTTGTTCGTTGGCACATTCTTATTGGTTGTTCGTTGTCCAATAATATGCTGACACGTGTCTCTTCATTTATGTTTAATTTGGTTGTGTAAAAGATATTGGGAGTCCGCGGGGTTTGACCCCGGAACCTCCCCCTATGGTAAAGCCTTAACATACATGCGCTAACCAACATATCCGAACTTACTCCTTGTTATATGAACATTCGCATACACATTTAAACTTACGTTTTCTAATGTATGGAAAGGGGGGGGGTCGGGGCTTAGCCCCGACCCATAACATAAAGTTTTAAACCATACATATATATTATATGGAGCGGTTGTAATATGTACATACGGTTAATGTTTA
>JZKD02S1713208.1:292623-332360 GCA_000966675.3 Picea glauca
TTACCAATACATAAATACAATGTACCTACCTTCTCTCCTTTTTCTATCACCAATGATCCTTTGATGACCTTCCACATCTTATCTGTAAATATGGATATACAACCTTCACTTGCCAGCTTCCCTGTTGAAATTAAATTTTTCCTTAAATCTGGAACATGTCTTACCTCTTTCAACAACCATTGGTTTCCATTTCGCTGTTTTATTTTTACCTTTCCCATTCCAACAATTTTTCATGGTGCATCATCACCCAAATGAACCTGTCCAAAATCACCTTGAACATAATGTAGAAAAGGTTTCCTATGGGATGTGGCATGAAGTGAAGCTCCTGAATCTACTACCCAAGACTCATAAATATTATCTACATAAATAATCAAAGAATCTTGTAACACATCACCTGTTACATTTGCTTCCTGATTTCTCTCCTACTGTCCATCTCTTTGTTTCTTTGGAGCTCTGCAGTCTTTCTTCAGATGTCCTTTTTTCCCACAATTCCAGCACTCTATCTTTCCACATCTGGATTTGGATCTGCCCTTCCTAGAATTTTTGTTGTTTCCATATCCATTTCTTCTATCCTTTTGACTTCCCCTGTTCTCCATGTGCAACACATTTCCTAATGTCTCACCTGTGATTTTCCATCACATTTCCTCACTAAGGATAACACCAACAACATCATCAAATTTTAAAGTATTTGAACCAGAGACAGAGTTACTTACAACCATGAGCAAGGTGTTCCATCTTTCTGTCAATGAGCACAAGATTAGAAGATCCCTGACCTCATCATCAAATTCAACTTTTACAGAAATTAGTTGATTAGTAACTATATTAAATTCATTTAAATGATTTGCAACATGCCCACCTTCCGACATCTTCATATTAAATATTCTCTTCATTAGAAATACCTCATTGGATTTCGAGGGTTTTTCATACAATTTGGCCAATGCATCCATTAAACCCTTCGTAGTCTTTTCTTTGGAAATATTGAAAGACACCGATGCTACCAGGCTCAACCATATCATTCCTAGAGCATTTTTGTCAAGAATCTCCCATTCTTCGTCCTTCAGGGCCGTCGGATTCTTTGCTACTCCACCCAATGGTAGGAATAGATCCTTTTGATATAAATAATCTTCCATCTACATCTTCCCTAACTCGTAGTTTTTGCAGTAAAATTTCTCGACCCTAAACTTTCCATCTTCCGACATTGCTCCCACTCGAACTAGGAACCCTCTTTTCCTGAGAGTTACCTTTCACTCTGGTACTAGTTGTTAGAAAAATAGGACCGTAGAGCAATAAAATAAAACAAATACGGAAAAAAAACACATAATATACATAATACAAGAGAGACACAGATTTACGTGGTTCACCCAGGGTGGGCTACGTCCACCAAAGAAATTGCCAGGTCCTTCCTTTATTATTATCCAACAAATGAAGGGATATAACCTACAGCAAAAACCGCTATAACCTCCTCTTCTTTCTCTCACAGTCTCCTCTCTCAGAATACAATATTCTCCATCAACCATAGCCGCAATACATTTCCCTCATAAAAGAGGGTTGCCTTCTAGGGCAAAAAACCCTAACATAATCTCTTCCGTTAGATATGCGACCTTATAATGAACAATCCAGATTTACAATGAAATTACAATATACATTTACAAGGCAATTTTTCCTTTGGGGGATTCGCCCCCGAACCCCCGCTTGCCCCCAGACTCCCTAGTCACGGGGATAGCCCCTCCGGACCCCGCAGAGGGGGTACTCCCCCTCTGCACTCCCCCGCATGGAAGAGTGTACATAATTCTGGGGTGTAAATACTTCATGCGGTATAAAAACAGTTGAAAGCAAGGACCTCTGAATCAGGAAGATAATAAGGCTCCACAAAAAACATGGTATGCACCAAAGAGTTAGGTGGAATTGGATAGAGACTTGAAGAGTTAGAGTTTCAGTATTTATATGGACTAGTTTAGTGGGAGTTCCATAGTTGAGGGTCACGATGGGAAATCGAGACACCTTTGGGAACAATTTATTGTAGGTTGTGATTGTTGATTTCACTTACTCGACGTAGGCCCTTGGGCATGGATTATGGATGATGGTATTGTGAAGGTGGTGGCCTTGGGCACATTTGGGTCTGTACAAATTGGACTTAGGAATCGTTGGACATGGATGGTTGGATGACTTAGGTGGAGGATGAGATGGCTCACCTATGGGGTGACTTGGGTGACTCATGTGGACTAGCATGTGCATGATGGAGAAGTCATATTGGGTCCACTGCAAGTGATGTGATATTCTAGGTAAATGGAAATGCGGGTATAAAGCATGCAAAGGCCTCAAAGAGCCAAGGAATCGACTGATAAAGTGAATAAAAACCAAGGATAAAGAAAGAGTTAGTGATTTTTTCTACAATTTTCTTGTACTGGGGTTTGACATCACAGGTCACACAAGTTGGCTAAGTAATCAAGACAGATTAGGACCTATTGGAGGCATGCAAACAAATGCAACAAGGGTTTACTTGTATGAGTTTTTTTGGGTTGTGCTAGGAGAATGAAGTCTGCCTTTGAATTTTTGTTGCTATTTTAATTGAGATGAATTTGTTACCAAGATATCCTCATTGTATCTTTGTGTCTTTGTAATACTCCTACATATATTGAATACAAGGGTGTTAAGCACTTCCTTGATGTTTCTCGATCCTATGAGATTTTGTTATATTATCTATGTTCTAGGATGTTTCTTTTTCTTTGTATAACTTGTAATTGTCTAAGTATGAAACTAGAATAAGTGTTGTTACAGATCATTTTGAGGTGATGGTTGGGCATGCACCTCATGGATGCATAACCATAGGTTCCTAAGCTACTTGGGTGCACCAAGTGACCACAAAAATTGTTGGTAGAATGAAATTTTGTAACAATTGTGATCTGGTCATAAAATTCCAATACTACTACACTCCTTCTACTTTACCACACATTCCATTTCGACATTCTCATAGGAAAAATTACACCTCTTATTTTTCTTCATCCAATTCAGAACTTGGATCTATCTTTAGTTCTATGATTTGTCTCTCTAGGTTTCTCTAGGAATCCTGATTATCGCTTAGCCATAATAAAATTACTCATGGCACAGAAGGAATCCATATTTTGTGCAATAATTTCTTTCCTACATGCATATGCAAGGGCCTTGTCTATTATTTCTTCCACTATATTCATCTCTTGGGTGTAGTCAAAAGCTTGCACCAATGATTTTTCTTACATCATGAATGCAATATATTTATTCTCGAGCATGATCTTAAAAACATGATTATCATATTTCCCAATGGAATTTCATTTTTTGAACTGAAATTCACCCTACCTTCATCATTCTTTTTCTCATTGATCATTTTGTTTATGATAAGTAGTATTGGTACTCCATCTTTGTGTCCTCCATCTTCATCTCTCACAACAACAATCCTATATGTATATGCACACTTAATGAAAAAAAAATCCTTATATAAAACGAGGTTCCTTTCTATTACCTCTTTCTTTTCTTGATATGCAACCTCAACTGTCACATTCACAATGTCTTGGGTTGCTTTCCTTTCATCTGATTCTAGTGATTTTTCTTCTACTACTAGTTGCATGGAAGTACCATTATCCTTTTTTCCATGTATTCCATGGAATTCCCCCATGTTCTCACTTTCATTCTCCTTTATTCAATAGGATCATTTAATTTCATAATCAAAACTATAAATAACAATATCCCCTTGTATTCCCTCTGCTTCTATAGGATGAAAGGTTATTTCTTATTCATGTTATTCATTTTTCTATTATACTTCTATAGAATCCTCAATTTCACCAATAACTTGTACAACTTTTACAACCAAGGCATGGGTTGTAATCTCCTCTTCTTTTAAAATGTCTTCATGTCTAACATTTCACACAAATCCTTTCTCAAATTCTACAACAACTTGATTGCTTCCTTCTTCTTCAAAATTTTATTCAATTGATACAATAATTGTAATCTTTTGTTTTTCTTATTTTGAAATATCAACATGATCAAATCGTCCATCTTCTAAACCTACAGGATAATCAACACTAAGAACATCAATTAAATCTAATGCCCCTAGGGGCATGTCCACTAGGAATTGACCATTCTCAACGTAATAACTAATGACCTCCACATTAATGTCTTCAAACTTTTATAGCCATTCAATAACCTATTACTCATCATTTCCTCGTATCTCCCTTACATGGATATTTACATTCAAGTCACACACATATAACAATTCCTCAATGCATTGCCCATTTTTTACTTGTGCTTCTTTGATTTCAATTTTAACTTGACTCATTTCCACTTTGGACTTTTCTTCACATTCCTTAATTTTAGAACCACACATGTGATCCCTACTTGGTAATTCAACATCTCCTATTGCCAACTTAACAACTATACATCCACCTTCATCAACACTCATTCATCAACTAAAACTTATATTTCTAAAGGATCATCCTCCCAAGAACCTTCCACATTCTAGTGCATAATCAATAATCACAACAACACTATCAACTTTATTTTCATTACCCTATGTTTCTATTGGAAGGGTTTGAATTCTTCCTTTTCCATTTCAACATGGAAACATTCTTTCTTCACATGGTAGTGTTTCTTGACCTACTATGACTTAGCCATTTTCTCCAATGATTTTCTAACCCCATCCTCCTTAAGAGGTCTTTCTTTGTCTTTCACATTTTTCACTCTTTAAATTCTAGTCCTTAGATAGGGTTTTCGCTACAACCACCTTTTATTTTTTCTCTATATAAAGCTAACATAAAATTGTTTTAATTAAGGACCGTGTGTAAGGCATGTGGCGCCAAGCCTAGGTGCGTGCACTTCCACCACATAGTAAAACAAAGGAAATCAGGTGGGAGGGATGATCAATGAAAATGAGCAGATGGCAGTCTTCATATAGGGGGCAGTTGGGGTTCCTTGGGAACATGACTTTCCAAGGGCCGACTCCACCTGAGCTGCCTTGCGACACAAGTCAAACAACAAATAATTTCATGAAGGGTTGGGGGAAAGATTTCAACATTGTACCAATGAAATAAAATCGACTAAGGAATAGGGGAAGCACTTAAGAGAGTGAGCATGAATCGCCTAAGGGGCATGCACACCCAAGACGTCGAGTTAGTTAGATGGATCGGTGGGTCTATGAGACGATGGAACAAAGAGTTTGGTGTGCTGTTTGGGAAAGCCACCCAAATGTACCCATATGAGGAGTCAGACCAACCTTGCAAAGGGGCGTGACTTGGTCATATGATAGGTCATCTCACCCATGGGAAAAGAGACACGATAGATGGGCACCTATAAAGGAAAGAGGGAACACAACGAAGAAGGTAGCTTGGTAGAAATTGGAAGACAATGAGAGAAATAAGAGCTCTATGGTTGTGAGGAAGATGAAGAGGGAGAGCTCCCTCAAGGAGCCAAGTCGATCCACTTGGCAGAATTGCGCTATGTCGAGGAATATTCGATGGACATTGTTGGGAGAGCTTCTTTCGGGTTGATTTTGGGGAAGTATGGAAACACAGGTTTGTTGGAGGCATTTGTGAGGTAGAATTGAAATATGTGCTGGTAGTGGTCATGTTGTAATTGTTTTTCAATAACAAAGAGTTAGTCAGGTGTTAGGAATGGTTTGTGCCACCTACACTATATCTATGTTTGTTTTGTATGTTTTTTTGTTGTTCTCTTATATTCTTATGTTAATGGATGTATGCTTAAATATGTCTAAGTCTTAAAGTTTTTAATATTTGTCTAAGTATACAAGAGTTGCACTGGAGTAAGAGAGTCTCACTCATTGGTATCTTAGAACGGAGTATAGGTATGCCTTTCCATATAAAAATCATAAAAGAAATTAAATATTACACATCTAACTAAAAATAATATAAAATAAATATTACACATCTAACTAAAAAAATATAAAGGAATAAAATATATTCTGATTTGAAGTGTGAATAATAGAAATAGATATCAGATTAGAAAATTAGAAGTATAAATCAATAAAATATACTCTGATTTGAAGTGCAAATAGATAAATCACTAGCACTTCACGTCAAATTTCAACCTCGGCTAGAACGCCAATGACAAAAAGGTGTATTCTGATGTTCCCTGTCTCTATATTCGTTGCAAATATTGGCTAACCATCCAACCATGTCACGCGATTTTAGGGAAAGAGATTGATCAGAAAGGTACGGCGTTTTGATAAGCTTTGTTTTTGTTTGGTCTTCTCTTTCTTCGTGTAGCGTTTTCTCATCCCTTTCTATTATTTTTTTAAATTGGCTCGGCGCTCACAATAATACGAAAATTCCACGAGTGTCGACGATCGATTCTCCTAGAATTGGGCAGGCCATAGTTAAAAGAGCAAAAATAAAACGACAGATGATTCCAGCTACTCAGGGACACCTTACTTTTCTTTCAAAAAGGAATTTGCCTTCTGGAAAGCGCAAAATGGAAGAGGTGATTCCAGTGCCCACTCAAGGAGAATTTGCCTTGTGAAAAGGGAACGAGATGACTCTAGCGCCTCCTCAAGGATATTGGATTTTTTTTCATTCAACAATCCATAATGTATACTAGTGGCTTATGGGATTCTGGCCATTCTTTTTTTAAACTAAAATTGAAAATGTTAAGATTAGGAATTTTGGAGATTATTGAATTAATTTGTGCAATCATTATCAAAGTTTTGATTATTTTCAAATATATAAATTAGTTAAATTATACACTAGCACAGACGCAAAGTGGCTGATGTTGCGGCTGGTGAACGCAAGTTAGTCTGGTGAATTGAAACGCATGGACAGCTAAAACGCACATAGAGCTGAGGAAATCCAAAAGTTAATCTTAAATGTAAGTTAGCCTTGTGAATTGAAATGCACAGACAGCTAAAACGCACATAGAGGTGAGGAAATTCAAAAGTTAATATTAAATGTGGTAATTCCAAAGGTTAATTAGTTAAACGTGGCAATCATGTGGTGGTACAGTAATTTCTTAATATGATTAGGTAAATGTTAAAAAGTAAATAGGTTAACGCATTCATTGATTTGGGAAGACGACTAAGAATATTCTAACGTTTTCAATTGTTAGCCATCATATTAGAATTTTAGATCAAAAGATGATTAATTGTGACCATCTCCAATAGGTATACGCCAAATTTAGATTAAAAGATGATTAATTGTGACCATCTCCAATAAGTATACACCTTTCGACATAATTAATTTGTGCAATCACTATCAAAATTTTGATTATTTTGTATAATTTAACTAATTTATGTATTTTTTCAAATTTGGATTTCATTTGGAAGCCAAACTAAAAAAAGGTAAAAAATTGACACGCTATCAGACATACAAAGAAATTGTGTTTGTTTGATAGGATTTTCCATAAGACTTTCGTTGATTTCCATCAAATCCAACTCCTCAAATAATTACTTTTCTTTGATGGGATTTTGTTTTATAGAACTTTATTTTTCACGAGTCTTTGTCATGCCACTCATTTTGACAAGTTCTTTTCGTTGAGCTTTTCGAATTACAAGATAATATTTTTTACTCACGTGGAATGTATATTGTATTCATTCCGTTCATGAATTAAACTTGGCTTTTAATAAGTAGTAATTCTATTTAATAAAATTAATTTAAATTTATGGAAAAACTATAAAACTAGAATGTTAGTAATGAGAAATCAAACATTCAAATGAAATTTTGTTGTGTTGAAAAATACTTTTTATACAATATTTATTTGTGTAATTTCTTTAGTATTTAATATGGAGTTGTTATGTGGTATTTAAAATATTTTAATGTATTATAATTAATTGAAATAATTTTATATCAAATTTATATAGAGAAATAACTGAAAATAAAAAAATCTTATTAGTATATTCTTTATATTTTTTTAGTATGAGGAAGATGTGTAATTCCTTCAAAGGTTAGTTCTAGTATGAGGGAGATGTGTATAGAGTTGAAAGGTGACATTTAAAAAAATATTAATAACAAAAAAATACTTCAATTTGGTTCATGAATAACATGTTTCAATGTCCACCTTAAGTAAAATATTTCAATATCAAATTTACACAAACATATAAAGTAATTCAAAGTGAATTTTTTTTTAAGCATTTCAAGTTGAAGAAATTCTTATTATCCCTAAAAACACTTTGTATGAGGGAGATGCTTAATTACTTTTGTATTCAACATGGTGTTGTCAAATTGTATTTAAAAAACAATATTAACAACAAAAAGATATTTCAATGTCCATCTTAATAAAATATTTTTATATCAACTTTATATATAGAAATATAAAATAATTGAAAGTAAAAATTGTTCATAGATGATTTCTACTTAAAAAAATATGGAGTTGAAATGTGACACTTAAAAAATATTAATAACTTTTAGATGTTTTATTGCTCAAGTGTAATAACATTGCTCACTTTAGATTTGAGAAGTGACATATATATATTTATGTGTATGTATGTATTAAAAACTAGTGTAGATTCATCTTAGCTCTAAATCTATATTGCAATTAGAAAGATAAATTCTCTCAAGATAAAAACATTTTTTTAATTAAAAATACATTGAAAAAATATTTACACCTTTAAAAAAGATTTGATCCTGATAAATCAAAAATTAAAATAAATTTAGACAAATTTATAATTATACTTACATAAAAAAAATATATATATTTTAAATTCAAATAAAAAAAATTAAATCCTTAGCTGATCTTATACCGAATGCGAAATCAACAGAACATATAACCATTCTACACTAAAGGGGCCATTAACACATTGTATGTTTGTTTGTGACATCTATAAGAACATTTAGATTATTTCAAATACGTACATATTCATGTCAATCCTCGGAATCGCTTGCTCAACCATATACATAAAATTCATTAGATGGGGATGTGAGAATAGGTATCAAATTACAGAATACAATAGGCCCACACTGATATGTTCAAATTTCGAAATTCCGCGACTGGTGACTCAACTGCAGGCGAGCGAAACAAGTTTTCATAAATCACTAATTCAATCAGCCTGCCCATTGCGACTTGGGATCGGAACTGGAGAAAATGCTTTTTTAATTATTATTTAGTACAGTAATATGGGTATCAAAATTTCTGTGGACTAAAGAAGTAGCTAACGTTTAGAATGTAAAAGAATCACGATAAGCCATTGGCGTGAGTAAAAGATGCCTCTGTCTCTCATGTAGGCGTAAAGTCAGAGGTCAGAAGAGGAAAGCGAATAAATATCAACATAAGATCTGTGAGTGCTGCGCACAGAAGGAGCAGACTAACAAAGAATAATGAACTTCTGATCACAATATCAACATAAGATCTGTGAGTGCTGCGCACACAAGGAGGAGACTAACAAAGAATAATGAACTTCTGATAACAATAGCAACATAAGATCTGTGAGTGCTGCGCACACAAGGAGGAGACTAACAAAGAATAATGAACTTCTGATAACAATATCAACATAAGATCTGGGAGTGCTGCAAACACAACGACGAGACTAACAAAGAATAATGTACTTTTCATAACATAACGTGTGTGATTAGCTATGATAATTATTATTAATGTTTAAAATTAAATATTATTTAAAAATAATATATATGTTATTGAAGGTTGAAGATAAAAAACATTTTATCTTAGATTGTTTAGTCTATATTCATATTGTATTTTATTTTAAAAAAAATTGTTACATTATCAACTTTTCTAACCTTTTAACTCAACAAAAATATGGTGATCTTGTAAAGCTTCTCTTAATGTTTTTGAAACACATAAACAAAATTCTAAAACATAACAAGTAATCACTTACCCTATTAAAATCAGTTATAATAATAATAATAAAACATACATTCTCACAAGCTAATTAAAAACATTCTCCTAAACACATAGCAAACAATGAATCCCTAAATAAACAAATACGGATCTCTTCTTTTCTATTGTCAATTGGTAAAGATCCTTCACGTACGAACTAAGACCTTGTCTACTATCAAATCTTTTATTATTATCTTATTAGTCCCTGCAAAAGGCTTGGGACAATAGCAATGAGTTTTCCTTTGACTCTCTATTAGTTTATCGTTGAATTAAAATTTATGTGGTATATTTAATTTTTAACATAGGGAATCAATAAATATATTTTTTTAAATAATAAAAAAACATATTTTTCTAAAGTTTCATTGGCTAATATCTTTTATATATTATTGCAGGTTTCACGTCATTCAATGTATAAAATTAATTACACAATTAATGAATTTGTCAGTTTGACATGACAAAGATGTTGGGTGCTAGGTACAAATGTTTAAATATACCCGTAAAAAAAATGTTTACTTTTGTTTTTGCTAGTTTTTTGAGAAATGCTTACCACTTGGCTGTACTTTGGATGCAGATCCATGACTTCATTCTCGACATATGTGTACTACCAAATCCCTTCGCTTCGGGTACTGTGCTATCTCTCCACTTCGGATATGGAACTCAGTCCCGTAGTCTACACGCCAACTATAGCAATGATAGTAGCCCATGCCATAAGCAATGGGTGTTCGTCCATCGTTCATTCCAAAAAGGTGGCTTCAGTAGCAGCTCCAGATGGAAATGAGCCAAGACTTGTAGCAATAGAGCGAGCAGTTACAGATGTGGTAGATTATTAAGTTTCTAGTTTACCCAGAAGTGGGTGACCCAATTCTATCTGTTGATCTAGAAGAAGAAGGGACAGGTGCAGTTTCACTAGCAGTTGAGCATAATAGAATTGATTCCACAGTAGAAGAACCAAGCAGGTTAAATTGACCGAGTGGAATCAACAATTTCTCCTGTTGATCTTAAAAAGCATAGGTATAGGTGATAGAAGCATAGGTTACAAGGGCAGGTGTAGATACGTAGGTAGTAGAACAGAGCTCGTTGATCCAGTTGCTTATTCAATTGCTCCTATTCCAAAGTTACCACCTCGCCTTAAAGGCCACCTAGCAACGAAGGTCAAGACAATTTTTGCTAGTTTTTTGACAAATGTATAGTAAAATTTAAAATTTCACAGGAAGGGCGAAATTTTAAAGGGTTCACAGATATAATGCATACAGGAGGAGGATGCCACCACTATCGAAGGAAGGGCAAGGAAAAGTGAAATTTGGTAAGCCTTCAATTTTGCAGAGTCTTTGGATATTTTGCAGAGTCTTTGGATGTTGTTCATGTAGATCTCCCCACAATTCAATCTGAAACTCAATGTAATGCAATGCAATGCAAGAAATAATGAGATCCAAACAGGCATACATAGACATCTACTTTGATCCGATATTTCTTCGATAGACGGAGAAATCTTAGAAATCAATGGCAGAATCTCAAGCCACCATATCTTCGGATTCCGGTCTGGGCACCGTAATAAGCCCTACCCTGGACAAGATCATAAAGAGTTCCTCATGGTGCGAGCATTCCAAGCTCGTCCAAGAATGCAAGGTTGTGATGGAGAAGCTCTCGGCCACACTACAACCTGTCGAGCAGCAAGAACAGCAGACGGAAAGTCTTTCTGTCACCCCTCTTGCCGACGGGTCCATTTCCTTCATCTTGGCCGATGCAGAAATCATACTGCAGCCCCTAATTGCGGCCTGCGATTCAGGTTTCGTGAAAATGGTGGAACCCACACTGGACTGCATACAAAAATTGATAGCTAATGGTTATATCAGGGGTGAGGCTGATACGACTGGTGGCCTAGAGAGCAAGCTTCTATTTCAACTCATGGAATCGGTCTTCAAGTGCCACGATTTGGGGGACGAGAATATTGAGCTCATGGTACTCAAAACCCTACTTTCTGGGGTTACATCTACTACGTTAAGGATTCATGGGGATTGCCTTCTGCAGGCCATGAGGACCTGCTATAATGTTTACTTAGGCAGCAAAAACATGGTTAACCAGACCACTGCTAAGGCCTCTCTTACACAAATGCTCGTCATAATGTTCCGCCGCATGGAGGTTGATTCGTTGACTGTCCCCATACAGCCAATTTTTGTAGCTGATCTCATGGAGCCTGAAGATAAATCCAGTTTTGATGTTAATAATACAGTGTTTTTACAGAATTTTATTTCTAAAATCATGAAGGATATCAATGTGGTTTTGAATCCTTCTCTGCTAAAATCAATTAGGGGCCAGTATGGGACATTTGATTCTACTGTGGTCGGGACGACGAATCCAACTGATCTACTTGATTTGATGGATAAGGATATGCTAGATGCTAAGTATTGGGAGATAAGTATGTACAAGACCGCTCTGGAAGGCTAAAAGGGAGAGCTGGTTGACAGGGATTTGGAACAGGACGAAGATTTGGAAGTTAAAATCAGCAATAAGCTTCGACGATATATGTTTTTGGTTTTCAGGGCATTGTGTAAGCTCTCAATGAAGAGTCTACCTCAAGAAGCTACCTCAGATCCGGTTCATATGCAAGGGAAGACATTGGCATTGGAGCTGTTGAAGATTCTTCTAGAAAATGCTGGAGCTGTTTTCCGGACAAGTGAGAGGTATTGAGTTTGTTGTTCTGTACTGATTATGCAATTACTTGGTCTTGCATTGTGTGTTGTGTTTCATGGATATTGAGATGGGATTAATACCCATTTCTGATCATAATATTCATCTTGAACCAGGAGCTTAGAACCCTCTTTTCTTGCATTTTGTATATCCAGTCAATATTTGACATTTCTATTTGTCTGTCGTGGTATCCTATTCAATTGCTACTTTCAAGTATTTTCTTCTACATTTACATTTAGATATTTTATCTGTTGAAGATTATATAAAATCTTATTTTCTCCAGTTTTAGTATTTTTAAAAGTTGTAGGAACTACTTACTTGCCATAGGTTGGCAGAAACAACTCCTGATAGATGAAAACGTAAAACTGTGACTTTCTTTACCAGAAACTGCCATCATTATTGTTATAGAAAAACATGGTACGTCACTGCCTGAAACATATGCTACTCCTCTGCAGGAAAGTCTAGTTATTTCTTAAATGAAGTCTTCTCCACCTCTAAATGAGTTGGAACTAATGCTGCAACAATCCCCTATGTAAGTGGCTGCTCTAAAAAATTCAAATCCAGATCTAAGACTCTCACATGGGAATAAACTGTGAATAGACATAACTGACGAGGATAGGATGTCGTAAAAGGAGAAACCCCCTAGGTTTTCTCTAATGCAACAGCATAATTTATGAAATAAGGCCCTTCTTGTATTGGATCTCATAAGTTGCTACTCATAGTTGGCCAATTTTTATTCTACTATTGTTTTCCAGTCAAGGTGCTTAGCTTAATCCAAACCTGATGCTATTGCTTGTTATCCAAGGTGAGCGCTCTATATTTGATGTCCTTATATGTTCTAATTGTCCTTAACTGTGTAATCCTATCCCTTCTGGCACTATTGGTGTTGTGGCCATATTAGGTCCCTTTTGATGTAGCATCTTATAGATCATCATAGTAATATTTGGTTATTCTCTAGAAAATTTGATATTCACTTCTCTTTAATTTATGCCTTGCTGTGGAATCTGAATTTTTTTGAGATAATAGATTGTTATCTCTTAATGATTCGTCCATCAACTGCCTTTATATGTAATCTATTTTCCAATTATTGTTCTCATATTCTGTTCTATGCAATCTGTATTTGTTTTCTAGTATAACATTTGATTGTTTGGGTAATATGGTACTCTAATGTGACCAATCATTAAATTCCTGCATTGTTTGTTTTATCCTTATTCTTTGATAAAATTTGGCAGTTAATATTTTTCTATATATATCCAATATAAATTCTAGTTGTCAAGGTTGTATTTTTTTGTTTTGACATGTATTCCTTTGTTGTTCTTTTGTTATTAATTTGTTGGGAATTGGGATATCAAATTTGATCGTCCTTGTTCATACTTGTCACCAAACAGGTTTCCGAGGGCCATCAAGCAGTACCTTTGCCTGTAACTTTTGAAGAACAGTGCATCACCACTTATGAACATTTTTCAACTTTTTTGCTCCATTTTTATGAGTTTGGTATTCAGATTTAAGGCAGGATTGAAAGATGAGATATGAGTCTTTTTTCCAATGATTGTTCTTTTAGTTCTGGAAAATGTTGCCCAGCCAAATTTCCAGCAGAAGATGATCGTTCTTTGGTTATTGGAGAAACTTTGTATAGATTCCCATATTTTGGTTGACATATTTATCAATTATGACTGCAATGTTGATTCGTCTAACATATTTGAGTGGTATTTTTATTCTCTTTTACTCACATCGTGTATAGGTCCTTTCATTCAATCCAAAAATATGTTAAGGTTAAAGCTCGATTTCTATTTTGCAGTCGCCTGGTATGCTTGTGTATGTGTGTCTGAAATTTACAAATCACGATCTTGATTTCCAAGTCACGAATCGCATGTGGGTTCATGTTGTCACTTCTGCACCTTCAGTGGTTCCATCGAGATTCAGAATTAATGGAGGTTGTTCCATTGTGATTCACAATTAATGGATTTAAAGGATAACAGAGTTGCAGGAGAAGTAGCGACACAATCATCCAATAAACAAAAAGCTACTGTTAAAAAGTTGTGAGTAGCCTCTGGAATGCTGTGAATGTGAAGCCATGTCCATTGCATTCAGTCTTAACTAAGTTTCAAATTTGATTTTTCTTTGATCATTAGAGGATGAAGTCGTTATGGTGCTTCACGAATATAGTTGTGATGATGGTAGTAGGAGCGATAGCGGAGGAGCCTCCATATGCATGCGATAACATAAATTTAGTAGCACAATCTTACAGGTGTTTTGATGCTTCAAAACCCATAACAATGTGTGTGGAATATCTAATTTCGCGATTGAGTTTGGTGGATAAAGTTGAACAGCTATTGAATAACGCATCGGCCGTGCAATGCCTGGGAATACCCAAATACGAATAGTGGTCGGAAGCTCTGCACGGAGTTTCCGGGTGGGGCCATGAAATTCAC
Source organism: Picea glauca (assembly GCA_000966675.3). NCBI lineage: Eukaryota > Viridiplantae > Streptophyta > Pinopsida > Pinales > Pinaceae > Picea > Picea glauca. The sequence goes on from JZKD02S1713208.1 coordinate 307,551, forward strand.
TTCAATGGTCCCATTCATACAACCACCAGTTTTTCTCAAGTCATTCTAACTGTTGCGTCCTTCGATGCCACACTCTGGTATCGTATTTCCCACATTTAAATCTTGTCATTGTATTTCTATAATGTTATGAATAGCTATATCTCATCTCAGTTACCAGTAAAGGAATGAACTCTTGCCATTGCCATTGTATTCTCTAATGTTATGAATACCTATTACTCATCTCAGTTAAAAAAAGGAAATGTGTATTGTGGTTGTGCAGGCGATTGGCATTGAAGCGAGAGCGATATACAATGCAGGGAAGACATCGGGGCTCACATTTTGGGCGCCCAATATCAATATATTCAGAGATCCTCGATGGGGTCGAGGTCAAGAAACCCTAGGAGAAGATCCCCTACTATCTAGTAGGTACTATGTTGCTTACGTTAGGGGATTGCAAGGCGATCCCTTCTCTTTCTCTTCGAAGGCAAAAGTCTGCTCTTCTATTCGTTTGAGAGCTTCTGCATGCTGCAAGAATTTCATAGCTTATGACATGGATAACTGGGAGGGCCATACTCCCTTCTCTTTCGATGCTATGGTAAAATTCCATTACTAACTTTGCATTTCCTTATTTGCTCTTTTTTCATATAAGGAGTTAGTGACCTTCCCGGTGAAGATAGATATAGTCCTCGATGCCCTCTACAGGTTTTTATGTCGATGCCCTCTAAGCTTCAGTAATTTACCAAATGGACAACAAATGTCATACTTTTACCAACTGAGATTTCTGAGTTCCATGTTGGCCGAGCTTTTGCTGACTCCTAGTCTAACAACCTTGGTTTGGACTTTGGAGTGTACAAGGATGAAACTTTTGTATTTGAAAAGTGTGAAGCGATGCAATTGTCATCTATTCAAAGAGTATATGCTAAGTCTTCATTATATCTAAACAACCTTCCTCCTACCTACTCATGCAAGCAGACAAGTGCATGAGATCTAGATCATATATCTAGCTTCTCACAATCTTTTCCCAAGGCAATCAGATGTGTCGAATAGCTACATAGTTGAAAATCAAGAATTTATCCATTTTATTTACTGCTTCTTTGGGCAGATCTTCAAACTTTCTGGCACATTCCTTTTGCCATAGGAAGTAGAGAGTGACCATCTTGATTACCTGCCAGACACTAGAAACAGACTTGGGGCAGCACCAAGGATCCTCTAGAAAGACAGGCCACTGACGCAACGTGACGTGAACATACCTGTAAAAGGCCTTGTATTCAAGTTCAAATGGGCGTCTCCAAAACACATGGCCAACATTTTATGGATTTCTGCAATAGCTACAATTTCCATCTATTAGTCATGTTTTATGAAGCCTTCTTTCAGTAATTTTAAGTTTTTAATATTTTTCATGTACATTTTTTGGATTGTGAAAACATTAACGTCATAAATTTTTAATATTTTCCTGGTACATTTTCTTGCAGATTTACTATAAATAGTGTTATCTACTCAACTGTTGATAATAGTGAGTATTTCCCAACTAATTCGGCAGGGACTTCGTTGTCATGCAACCCTTGATTTGATGTAAGTACTCGTTCTATTTATGATACAGTCTTTTGTTATTATTTTCTTTTGCAGTGGGAACTCTTTCTATTGTGCAGCCCATTGCTTTAGAAAGGTTGTATTGCGACGTTTCATTTACTGCGTAAAACACTCGCTTTCGTTCTCGCTTTTCTGATCAGGGCTCAGCACCAGCGGCCGGTTCATTCAGAGGATCAGGATTCATGTGGGATCTTGCATGAAGGGCCACAACAGGTCATGGAGTCAAGGATGACTTGCCAACATCAACTCATAATCTGTAGATGTGAGAAAATCATGTATAAGATGTCATGATATGCAGAGAGTTGGCAAGTTGTTATTTCCTATATATAAAGCTGGGAGTAGGTTAATTTGAGAGTAATCGTTTTTATAGATTGTTTTTTTAAGGTTTTTTCATGTTGTGGTTTTAAATTTTTAGTCAATTTAAAATTTTAATTAATTTTTTGAAAATTTAAGTTAGTTTAAAATCAAGCATAACCATAAAATAAAATTCTAAAATGCATGAAACTTTGATAATGTAAAACACAAGCTACCCCTGAAAATCTAACCTAATTCAAACCCATTTACTTCCGAGTGAACCTACTCCTACCAATAATCTACTATGATCTACCATCTCCAATGTGTATACAGGTTAAGTATTTCGGACTGCGTACAATGATGTTCTTCGCCGTGAGGTTCGTTTCATTACGCACATATTCGTTTTTATCGCTTTCCCTGCTGTACTAAGTGCGCTTTATCTCTTGATTTTTTGGCTCCTTATTTTCACAATGATATTTTCGCAGGGCAAAAGTTAGTCAGATTTAATGTTGATAAAAAAATAAATGATTTGATTATAAGTAGTTTTGGGATGAATATGGAAATTTTAGCTTCCTTGTCAATATTATCTGGATTGATATTTTTTCGTTTTTATTTTGAATAAAATCTATAATTGAATTTAATTGATAAAGATCTAGTAATCCTTAAAAAACCAGTTAATTACTAAAAACCTAAAAACATCTGAAAGGTGTAAAAGTCTACCTCTTTAAATATTACTAACTGAACTATCTTTGAACATTACAGATTGAAGTTATAATAAATTTTATTACCATCTAAAGAACTCCTTTTTAACATAATTTTTAAGACTTTTGATATGATATAATTTATAAATTTTTAAGATTTTTTATGGGACAGAATTTATTAGCTGAAAAGATTGCTTCGATAAACTCTCAATTTTTTTATACCACGAACTCAGCAATTTTCGATAATAAAATGTGTTTGTATTGTAATTAGCACAGTCGCTAACTCACGGCTGAGAATGCCTAAAAGTAGTGGTTGAGAATGTATGTTCCTAATATATTGAGAACACATGTTTCTAATAAATGTTAAAAAGTAAACATATTAACAGATGCCTTGATAAATGCAAGAAAGTTATGACTAATAAATCTGATCCTTTCGACGTAAATATCTAAATTATACATTTCATATTCCAGTGTTTTTTTCCCTTTCTCTCATGGGAGGATTGAGATTAAAATCTTATATTTTTAAGAAAATCTATTTATTTTAATATGAAAAGTTTTATAGGCCTCTTACACCGCTTCTACTATGTTTTTACATTATCCTTTTTGTGTTTCAGTGTGATGTTAAGATTAGTCTGTCATCTTACTAAACGAAAAAAAAATGCTATTTTGATTTTGAAAAAATTATTATATTTTTAGCTGTGTATACTTGTTTGTACTTAATTAATACATACTATTAAATAAATCTTAAAAATGGCGCGACATAACAAACATTATGGTATTATGAACCCATTTTATTTGATATAATGAACGCCTAGATGTTTCGTGACTCCCTGATATTTAATATTTTCATTGTACTTTTACTTTTAATTTGGTTATGGTATTAAGAACCCATTTTATTTGATATAATGAACGCCTAGATGTTTCATGACTCCCTGCTATTTAATATTTTCATTGTACTTTTACTTTTAGTTTGGTTATTGTTTATATAACAATCGTTGTCTCTTTTACACACATATATAAATGTTTTAATATCACATTTAAGCGTTGTAAATTAATACGAATTCTAACTTCAATTTCATTTGGCGCTGAAAAGGAATGGGAGTGGAAACCACACTGTATAATAATTTGGAATTTGGCTAGTATGGGAACGTAATTAAACGAATTAATATCGGCGTTACCCATTAATACAAAATATGATAATTGTGATGAGTTTCAAGGTCTAATAACTTTTGTTGACTTCATCGACTCTTCAACTTTTGTTGTTTTTTCTTCACGACTCTGTTCTCTTTACCTCTATCTTTGATATTCAACTAACTAAAGACTTGGACTTATAAAGATGAAACTCAGACTTCCTATAGAATTATGACTAACTCGACATTAAAGAGAAAAATGAATTCAACTGACTTTTCATCTACTTAACTTTTCATCTACTTAACTGAACGTTGGAAAGATAAAGGTCGGCTCCATTAATTAACTCCCATGCTTTTTGACTAATAGAAATTGATATTGCGTAAATGTGTGACTTTGTATTTGCAGATTGATTGACTAACTCACAAATATAATGATAAATTGACTAAGCAAAGCTCACCAACTTGTAATTACTATTTCCAACACTCCCCCTTAATTATAAGTACGTGGAATCAAAATTTGAGTTAACATTTTACTACCACTCATATGTTACTACGCACAATCCCGAACTACTGTGCAAATGTTGAAATGCATCTCTTGCTAAATCCTTTGTAAAAATATTTAAGTCTTGTTCTTTTGACCTACAAAATTCTAAATAGATTTCTTTCTTATTTACGAATTCTTTGATAAAATGATACCTTGTATCAATTTGCTTTGTTTTCTTATGAAACACATGGTTCCTTGATATCATGATGGCTGAATTTTTGTCACAAAATACTGTTTTTGGTTCTTGTTGTTCCTGCAACAAAGTTTTTAACATCCTTCTCATCCAAATTTCTTGACAAGATGCACTTGTAGCTGCAACGCACTCTGATTTTGCTGAAGAAAGAGTTACTATGGGTTGTTTCCTTTATGCCAATGATACCATACATGTTCCAAAATGAAATGTGTACTCGGAAGTACTTTTCCTGTCATGTATGTTGCCTCCACAATCGGTGCCAATGTATCCATTAAGTCTAAAATCTTTTGAAATAGAATATCTAATGTAAGAATCTTTTGTTCCATTCACATATCTCAGTATCCTTTTTTCTTCCTTCCAATGTGATTCTTTTGGAGTTTCCATGAACCTTGAGATTAGGCTCATTCCATACATAATGTCTATTCTTATTGTTGTTAGATACATAAGATTGCCTACTAGTCTTTTAAACAGTGTGTGATAGACCTTGGACCCTTTATCTTCCTTCTTTAACTTCAATCATGTTATGATACATGTGTTAAGGATGATTTTGAATTTATCATATTCGAACTTTTCATAATTTCATGTGCATACTTAGATTGTGAGATAAATATACCAGTTTTTGACTCGTGAACTTATATTCGCAAAAAATATCTCATAAGCCCCAAATCAGTCATTTCAAATTCATCCTTCATGACCGACTTAAATTATTCTATGCCAAAATCACCTATACAAATAAAATCATTTACATATAAGCAAGCAATTAACATATTAGGTTGTTGGTTTTCCTTGATGTACAGTGATGGCTCGCTTTCACTTATCTCAAATCCATTTTGTGTGAGGCAGGAATATATCTGATTGTACCAAGCTCTTAGAGCTTGATTTAACCTATACAATGCTTTCTTCAATATGTACCTCTTGTCTTCTTGTCCTAAATCCTCATAGCCTTCTCAGTGTTCCACATATACTTCTTCTTCTAAATGTCCATTAAAAAATGATGAATTTACATCCATTTGATATATTGACCATATGTTCTAGGTGGCAATGACTAACACACTTCTGACTGCGTCCATGTGCACAACTCATGGAAATGTTTCATTGAAATTAATTCTAGGTTTTTGTGTAAAATATCTTGCAACTAGCCTTGCCTTGGGGTTTCTGCACATTTTCATATTCATCTTTCTTGGTTTTATAAATCCACTTCACACATATCACATCTTTGTCTTTAGGTACATCTACCAATTTCCATGTCTAATTGTTCTCTATACATCTAATTTCTTAATCCATGACTTGAGCCCATACATCATCTTTGAAAACTTATTCAAAAGTTAGCGGATCATCTATTTGCGAAAACAAAGAAAAAATTGAAAATAAATTTGTTGTGTCCTCACTATAGATGTCACGCAGAATTCTTGTCTTTCTTGGTAACATATTTGCTAATGTTGGATCTAGAGATGTAGAACTACTTGGACTACTTGTTGGAATTTGTTGCGCTCTAGGTGTAGACTGCGCACCTATTGATCTTAATGGAGTTGGTTGCATCGAATTTGAAGGAACTGCACACTAACTTATACTTGTGACACCCTCAAATATTTGAAACAATTTATTTTAATGTTGTTGTTTTAAAATTAAATTTCCATTTATGGAAATTCGAATTTTAATTTGTGGAAGTGTGTAATTATTATTTTTATGACTCTTGGACAAAATTTTGACTTTCCAACTGTCCTCTTTTGGTGGACACATGTATGAGACAAATAATTTAAGAAATTAAATGCTAGAAAAAAAATGGAACAACCAGGTTAAAAATAGTTGACTATGATTCCATGAGTGGGGAACATGTTTGAGTTAACTCATAGCTTATTTTTACAAGTGTTACAAGTTGAGTTATGTCACTAGAAGCCCCTAAAAATCAAAGATTTTTAATGCTGCGAAATTCTCAAGGAGGGAAAGGAATGGAAAGTCCTAGGAAATGGAAAAATGATATATACAATATATGTGGGAGGTAGTGCTTAGTATGTTAGGAAAATGATTGTTTGTTGTTATAAGAACCTGGTGTTAGGAAAATGTTTTTCTAAATAGTTCAAAGAGACAATGGCTAAGGAGTGATGCTCAGTTTTTCCATATGAAGTCATGGTCAGGCTAGAAGGTGATAAGAACAAGTAATTGTGGTTTTTTTGAATCTATGGTAAGGTGGAACGTGGTTGTTCCATTTATTTTCTAAGCATCAAGGTTTATAGATTTGTAACTTTATTTACTCTGCATTCTTGCAATATTATTGCAATAATATGTAGATATATAATTTGAGGCATTGTATCTAATTAGTTATCTTTATGTAGATTATAGATTTGCATGCAACTATGAAATTCTGATCTATGAAGGATTTATTGATTAGTGTACAACTACATAATTAGAGATATTCTAATATATATGTTGGGTATGCATATCGATTCACTCGTAGCTACAAAATTGCATGTAGCTATAGGATTAGATGCATGCTACAGAATCTGTTTTTTTTTATTTTTATAGATGTATGCATTATATTTGAGTTAAACGGATCTCTTTAAATTACATGTAACAACGACTTGTGGATTTTGTAACTAGAAAATTTTAATAAGAAAGATATAAACTCATTTTGCACAATCTTATGAATTTATTAGGTTCTCGAAATTATCATATCAAAATGGTGTGATTACTAAATGTTTTAGTCATGGAATATCTAGATAAGAAGAATACAAAACTCATAAAAGCGTTTCAAATTTTATATATTGTTCATAATCTATAGATTCCCATAAGATTAAAAATATTATGTTTCTTTTTCATCGAATGTCTCTCTCCTAAGAACAAAGTATGAATTCATCTATTAAAGAGAAAACGTATCACAAAAAGAATGTGCATACTATTGTGACTTATCGTAGATAGGCAAAAAAATGTCATAGAACATAGAAATATTGTATTATGTTCCAGTTTTGTAAGGAGTTAAAAATTATAGTAAACAAATAGATAAAACCCATGACACGACTCTTATACACATGAAGTTTATTCGAGTATTGATTTTGAAAGCCAGTTCATAAATGGATTTTTTCTACATAATCAAATTCCATTGTCTCCGAATTATGAGCTAAGAAACGGGATTCCCAAGGTGAAACACGAATACCTTTCGCAGTGAAATTATTTCCTTTCTCAACCACAATGGCGAGATCCCACCTACAAAATAACTAAATAATATTTTAGGAGACTGCTTCTAATGAGGAAATAACCACAGAATAAATAAAAAAAACTCTGACGAATGAAAATAGGAAAATAAAAACAAATCTCTGGTTTTTGGTCGAGTACGAAACTATGGTTGAGATTTCTTTTTCTCCATAGAAGACTTGAGGGGCGAAATGAAAGGAATATTTAACACCAACTAATGGGTTCCCTCACAACAATTCAAGAGAGAGACCCATCATCGCTTCCTCATTCCATCCTTCGGGATAATTTTTATTCTCAACCATTGAATAGAACATACTTAAGCTGCAAAATAAGTTAAGTGAAGAAACATGAATGATACACAATGTTGATTACAAAGATACTTTATTTAATAGATTTTATTCTCAAAATCCCTCTATCTTTCTCTAGTGTTCTTATTCCACGAATACGACATACCCAATATATGGTTATATTAAAAGAAAATTAGAAGGAAAAACCTAAAACATGGTGAAAGGAACAGATTATCGAGTTGAATGATCATTTAGGTAGTTTACTACTTTGAGCTTTAACTCAATTATAAACTACAAGGTAGGGATCATGTATACTAAAAATTAGAGACCGGAGAAATTTGGGACTACAAAACTACTTCCTTTTTGCATAGTCGTTGTATTATGCTAAAATTCTCCTAGGTGATAAAAAGTTGCTTAATACCTAAAACAGGCCTGGATGAGAGAACGATGATCTCTAGTATTCCATACATTTAATAACAAAATTTATTTTTAGTGGAATTTGAGGTACATTACATATGGTATGAGAGTTTTAGGTTACAACACTTAGGTCTAAGGGAAACATCAGAAATTTATTTTTGTTTAGGGAAATATCTAACAAATAATATTTATTGTTACAAACAAAATGTGTCCAAATTGTCTTTGGTAGGAATTTCAGCGCAGAATGGAGAAGGAGATATACCTGAGAGGAAAAACAATCAAGGGTTTCCTAGAAACCCATAACATCACAATGAAGGAAGTTCAACCACCCAAGTGTTGGAAACAATGAGGAATATTATTGTGGAATTGTAGGTGTTTAAAGTTGATAATGAAAAACTAAAGAAAGATCAGGAATATCAACATGAAATTAATTAAATTTTGTTAGGTAATATAGAAACAAAGAAGATTCCAAGGAATAATAATATGAAAGAGGAGGTCAGTAAAAAGTCCTCAAAAAATTCTAGTCTTGAAACACAAAGAGAGAAAAACCTCTTTTAAGGACACACACATGACATAAAAGAAAACATCTACATGAAAGAAGATAAAACAATTGGATCACTTGAAAGGTGAATTAAAAGAGATAAATCCATCCACTTTTGATGTAGAATCAAAGACTTGGGAAGAAGTTGAAGCATGACTGCTAGACATAAATAAATACTTTCAGATTTATAATTATTCTAGTAATATGAAGGTGAGAATAAACATTTATAATTTAAAGGGGAAGGCTAGTATATGGTGGGAAGCCCTGAAACTAGCTAAAGTATTGAAAGAGAAAATGATGGAATGGTTAGAATTCAAGAAGAATTTCAAGAAACAATACCTATCAAAAAGTTATTATGAAAGAAAAACTAAAGAATTTTATGAATTACGACTAGGACTAATGTCTATGTATGATCTAATTAATACATTTCTAGATGTACTAAGGTTTGTGCCTTATTTCAAAGAAGATAAAGTAAATATTCAATGTTTCTTGAGTTGTCTACCATAGTCTTATAAAGACATAATTGAATTTGATAATCCTAAATATTTGAATGAGGTTTTTCGGAAGGCTATAATGTGTTATGAACAATATAAACATAGATCTGAAACTTCTAAGGCATGGAAAGAAAATAATCAGGATAAATTGAATCAATGAAACAAATGTTTACAACTGACCCCTTGCCATAACATGACTAAAGGATTCCAAAGGAACGACTATCCCTCTCCCACACAGTGGGCTCAAGGGGGAAAATAAACTAGTTAATTTGGGATTTAAGAGGATAGTGGATAGTCCCAGGGAAACGTTGAAATGTTGGGACTGTGGGGAACCCCATCTGTGGAGAAAATTTCCATGCTTAAACCCATTAATTAAAACTTCAATCGATAATCTACAAGACGCTTCAAAAGTTGGAGATATTGGCAAAAGTATTCATAAAATCAATGCAGCTTTGGATGACACACAAAAAAACCATCAATCGACTATTGTGGAAGTTGAAGGTAAAATTAATAACAACAATGTAGATATACTAATTGACCCATGATCTATTTTAAGTTATATTACCCCAATCTTAATAGAGTCGAACAAGCTAATGAAGGTGAAACATGTTAAATCCTGGTTAGTAAATTTAGCAACAGGGACAAAAGGAAAGGTAACAAAGTTTGTTTATGATTGTGAACTAAGTATAAGTGGTCATAATACAAATTTAAATATGAACATGTTACCTTTAGGGTTGTATGAATTAAATATTGGAATGGAATGGTTAGAAAGGCATAAAGTGATACTGAACTGTTATGAAAAGTCATTTGTGTACAAGGATGAAAATAATACAAGAAGACCAATAAAATAAATCAAAAAACCAGTTTCTGTTAGAAAAATATCAGCAATGCAATTCAAGAAATGTATTAGTAATGGTTGAAAGGTGTATAGTATTCAAGTAACTAATCTTTTGGAAAGATATAGAAAACCATGTTTGGAATACTTTGCAGTCCTTCATGTATTTAAAGATGTATTCGTATAAGAGATACCTGAACTACCTCCAAGAAGAGAAATGGGTTTATCTATTGATCTACTAGCTGAATCTACCCCAATATCAAAAACACATTATATAATGGTGTTCCTAAGCTAACATAACTAAAAATTCAATTACAGGAACTGTTGGATAAAGAATACATCAAAACAAGTGTTTCACCATAGGGAGTACCAATTTTATATGTTAAAAAGAAAGATGGAATGGTAAGATTATGTATTGATTATCATCAATTGAATAAGATGACAATTAAAAACAAATACCCTTTACCTAGGATCAACGATCTCTTTGACCAGGTTGGAGAAGAAAACATATTATATGAGCTAGACTTGAGATCTAGTTATCATCAAATCAAGATAAAGGACGAAGACGTAAACAAAAGAATATTTGAAATAAGTTATGGACATGATCAATTTTTAGTGGTTCCTTTTGGACTTACTTATGCATCGACAACTTTTATGTGCTCGATGAAAAATATATTTAGTCATTATTTGGATAAATTCGTATTGATCTTTATTGATGATATACTAATCTATTCAAAAACTGAAGAAGAACATGAACAACATTTGAAAATAATGTTATAGACTCTAAGAGAACATAAAATATATGTTAAGTTCGATAAATGCGATTTTTACGAAAGGAAGGTACAATATTTAGGACATGTAATATTAGAAGACAGTAATGTAGTAGACCCCCAACAAATTAGAGTCATTATGGAATGTCCTATTCCTAAACATGTGGCATACATAAGATTGTTCATGGGGATTACCAAAGGTTTATCAAAGCATTTTCCGAAATCGCCTATCCTATTACATCACTACAGAAAAAGGGGATGGAATTTAATTGGTCTCAAAAATGTGAGGACAATTTTGATAAATTGAAAAGACTATTAACTACAACACCAATACTTAAGGTGGAAGACCCATATAAAGACTTTAAAAACCCATATAAAGGTGGATGCAAGTAAAGAATAATTAGGAGGAGTACTAACCCAGGATGGACACGTCATTTCTTATGAATCACAAAAATTAAAGGAACAAGAAATAAACTATGCAACTCATGATATAGAGTTAGAAAATGTAATACATGCAATGAAAATGTGGCATCATTATTTAATGGGAAGGGAAATTCTATTACTAAAAGATAACAATGGTGTAAAACTATAATGTACCCCAAATTTATAGAAATAAATAAATAAATTATTAGGGACATTAAATATCTTTTATCTTCAACCAACTTATTTCGAAACATAACATTAATATATGTAGGTAGTTTTGTCATTACTATTGAATTTCGTAAATTCTATGTTTACCATTTTACGTATACAGCCATAATATCATGTAGAAAATACGTCATCTCTAAAATTACTCCATGCTATACAACAATCAAATATGTGACAGTTAAGGAATAACTTGACTATACCTTAGAATCCTAGTGAATATCATCCCTATTCACTGGTGAAAGTATAAATAGTTTAGCATTTAAAATATTACAACCCCAAGTAGTATTACCACCATCTCTATGTTAAAAACATTTCCTTATGTATTATAGGGGGTCCTATATGGAATCTGATTCATAGCATAGGCATCCCCTTTATCAAATACATCACAGACTTTAGATATATGGGTGGAATTTACTTATTAAATTGTCTATAGTAATAAATATTCATGGTCAAGTGTCTATGGTTAAAACACCGACAACTACTACCACAGGACTAGTAATATGGTTAATGGTTGGCATCGTTATGAAGCCCCAATGACACCAGTTACAAAATTTCAAGGTTGATAACGAAATTGGAACCATAAGGTAAGACTCATAACTAAACGGGGTATGACTAAAGGTGCATTCATAGAATTAGCTAGCTTGTATCACCATTATGTAATAAATTGATGTGAAGTCGAAATAAAAGAAAAGTCCTTCGTTGTATTAAAAACCTTGTCTAACCCATTTATGGCTACCTGCGAAGGTCCCTCCTTGGGACTCACACTTAGCCATTGTGTCCAATACAAGACAACCACCTCCATCGTTTCACATGGAAACATACTAACTCGTAGCCCTGGCTATATTCCTCTGGCAAGGTCTGAGGAAAATCATTATAACACTTCACTACAGGGATGTCGAGTGTTTTTCTCTATACGTTCTTTCATTCCTCTCTTACTAGTAAGTAGCAATGGAAACCTATTCCTGAATAACAATGGAAGAGGCTTCATGAGGCTTGGTGCTCCTACTGCACACGAAAAGGTAACTTCTCGCATCTTGTAACTTAGACATACATCACATTGGCACTATAATAGGTTACTACTTCTATATAGGTTTACATATTGGTCCGCACCTCTAGGTTTTGAGTTATTGAACTAGGGTTTATAAGATTCCTCTAAATGTTAGGAGTTCCCTAGTTGTCTCGCTGTGTTAATGCACCTCCTCATGCAAGCAATGTTTTAATATTAAGTTGTTTATCAGTCTTTAAGGTTTTTTTTTTATCTTTATGGAATTACCCCTAAATATTTGGCCTCGTTCCATGAGAGATATTATACTTTTGTATTCTAATTTCATTATGTAATGTCGGGTGGTATCATTAATATGTCAAAGTCCTCTGTGAGTATAAACATATTGTTTATCTGTGTAGTCCTTTTCACGCACTATGGTTTGGTTATTCTCCCTATTTCGTGTTTTGCACATAGGTTGAGTAATATAACCCCACGCATCGCCTGTTACTTCCTAGTTTCCTTCAAAGTGGGCGTTGGGTAATCCTCAACCTATTATTTGTGATTAAAATACCCTTGAAGAAATTCGTAAAGGTGAAAATTCTTGACTAATTGTTGCATAAAATATCTCTATGTGTTGTACAATGTAAGCATACATATCCTTGCACTAGAGACTCTTTGTCTGAGAAGTTTGTGTTTACTTTTAGTTTAAATTAGAGTTTACTAGGTTTTGAAAACATCCATTTGTAATAGCATTAAGGGTTTTGTTGGAAAGGTTGTGGCATCCATATTTTCCTTATCATTTATGCTTGCATTTTTATTTAATTCATTCATGACATACCCATCTCCTGAGAACCCCTTGGTTAAATATTTCTCCGGGTTCCTTCAGTCACTCCTCGATCCGCTTATGGTTCTTGTTGTATGTATAAGTTGTATATTTATTATTCCTTTTTTTTTATGTGATATGTCTACTGGATTTGTAAAGAGGAAAGATGGAAGGAATTCCCAAACTATCATCTCTTAAAAGAAAAATACACATCTGAGACTTACTATGATTTATTTTGCCTTCGATTTACATGGTGTATATTCGTAAAACGTTTCTTGTGTATGCAATAGGGTTTTCTTTCTCATGTGCAAATTTTAATAACTTGTTTGTGGGATCGCCTCTTAATAATCACATTTCTCATACTTGTACAAGAATTTTTAAATTCATAAGACTTCCTGAGTGTGTAAGTTTCCCATAATTTATACTTCATTTATAAGATTTACCCTATGTTCTTTGTTCTGGAAATCTGTTGTTAAAATTATCTATCTGTACTTCTTCCATGTAAATAAAATAGTAATTGAAGTATCCAAAAATTTGTCTAATTTTCTTCCATTGGACCGATTGTCTTTGACGGAAATGGAAGATTATAGTAGGTTAAAAAAATATATATTAGGTTGAGTTTATTCTTGTATTATTGTCTCATGTTTTATCGACAACTCAGAAGTTTTGATAACTTTGGGAACAATGTCCCACAACCTTATCTGTAGTCCCAAAATGGGAAGTATATGCCTCTGTGGGACATGCAACTATAGTGTATGAACTTTATTATTCTGGTTATGAAAACAATTACATGTTTAGCAATATTTTAATTGTTTATTTACATTCTGGAGTATTCAGTTAAATTATTTTGGTTACCAAAACTAATGATGGGACCATGTTTCCTTGTGAGGGTACCCATCAGTCATTTCTGGGTCCACTCCTCCCCTTCGAACTATGGACAGATCGCTTCAACAGTGTTGGTGGGGAAATGCACCCATGCCAACTGCAAGATAAGTACTGTCCACTTGCTAAATCTTTATTGTTTAAATTTTTGTTTGATTATTTTAACATAGTTTACTAAATCTATTGATTTTCCTCTTTCACAGTTAAACATGTCGAAGGACCCTAAAACAAAGGACAATGCCTTAATCGAAATGTATTCGAGTTCCAACTCTCGACGTTCAAATTAAAACTCTTTAGGTTCATTTTGTTAGTATTAGAGGGTCCTTACCCTTGAGTACTCTACCGTGATAAGTTTCAATCAGGGTTTCAAGGGATAAACCAATTATTTGTAACTTACCTCTTAATGGAATACACAATTGTAAAAGAACTTCATTTGAATATTATTCCACAGTTAGAACAACAATTGTATCATGTATTATGTAGACTCTTAAATCTCCATTTTTCCACGAGCCATTATATATATAGAATGTAATTTCTTTCAAATGTGAGGACTGCTATTTTCTTTATCTTTCTTATATGGTACCTATACCAATACTGATATGGTATCTACATGTGTATTTATGTACATAAAATACATCTATATGGATATATGGAAATACACACAATTATCTTCTATTTGATCACGTACCCAATTACAAATTTTCCTTAACACAACCAATAGTTCTAACATTCTTTATGCCTAGTCCAACATATACATATATTACTATCAATGCATATATACTTAACTTAGCTTCATTAATAGTTAAAATTTCATAATAGCTTTCTTATATTTACACAGTGAATATAATTAGCCTGTAAAGAAAATTATCCTATAACCATTTCAATCTGTCAGCTATTAATTAACCAAAAATTCAACAAGGAAGCAAGTAGATTTACATATTTGAATAAGATGCTAGAAAACAAATGGAACAACCAACTTCCACCCAACCGTAGAACAGAAAAACCAAACTGCTTGCTCCATTCACCCCCTAGACTGACCATGAGTCCACAAGGGAGAATTCCGATGATCCTCTTTTGTTACAGTCCTCCTTTTAGATCAGAAAAATCCCCTTCCCTCGCACTCAAACAATGTTCATAAAAACAAGTGATATCCTCTCTAGAACATACTAAGCAATGCCCAACCTCCTCCCATATGTTGTATATCATGAGCATTTTTTTCCTAGGTCTTTTTCCCTCCTTGGAAATTTTCGCAGCTTTACAAATCCCTAATTTTCAGGGGATCCTATGTAACAACCTTGCTTAAATAGATGTATATGATTATAAAATTATAATTAATTTAATAATATAACTGTCCTAAAAGATTAGCTAAACCATAATCATTTCTTAAAATAACATTAACTAATTAATTACTATTAATTAGTTATTCATGATTGTCAATGATTAATTTAAGTATTAATTAACTCATTAATTAATAAGGTAAATAAATGAAAGGAGGATAATAAATTATATTATTAAATTAATTTACGTACCCAATAAGGGATAACATATTAACTACAAGGGATAAGATATTAAATAAAGGGGACAAGGGGAAATTAACGGGAAAGGATAAGGAGGTAATAAATGAGTTAGGTAGGGAGTAAATGAGGCGGGGAAGTTGGTGAAGGGGGGATAAGGAATGGAAGGAGGTGGATGGGAGGTGATTTTACGGGATGTTGGGGATGGATTTTGGGAGCTCTGGGGAATTGCAGAGAGAAGTGAAATTTTGGGAGTGGGATTGTATCAGTGCACTGGGGTTTCTGGAGGTTTTGGGCACATGGGCCAAGATATCCTTATGATATCCTGGAGCTAGGGAGTTACCTAGTTGGCCAGGAGGAACTAGGTTTTGGGCAGTGTTTTGCAAAAGCGGTCAGGGAGGAAAGTGGTGGACAAACGGAGGATTATTAGCATCAGGTTGAGGTATTATTTCAAATTATGCATTGTTTTAATCTCTTATAAAATTTTATTATAATTGACAAGTTTGTAGGAGAATGTTCTAAATTATAGAAATTTCTTGAATTTTACTGTTATGTTGTAAATTAAATGGTTGTTTATTTAATTGGGCCCCTACATATGGTATAAGAGCCTTGGTTCAAATCTGGAACCAAGGGCCTAAATAAGGGATTTAGTTATAGTAAATCCCTAAATAAATGTACTAGGGTGAATAAAAATTTGGGCCTTAAGGGCCAAAACTCCAACCACGCTTAACCTGCAAACAAAACATAGAAATTTAAAATAAATAAATAAATAGAAAGAAATGGAAAGCAAATTTACCAAAGTAAAACAAACAACTGGAGTGGTTACAACAATCGAGGGATCCTTAAGCCATGTTGAAATGTCTTTATTTTTGAAGCTATCTCCTACACCGATGAGATCTTCGTAGCTTAATACTTGATCTAAAATAAAGCATACTCTTATATTTCCTAAACTCCTAACCTTCAAAGCTAAAGCATACATAACAACTCCTACTCTTAAGGCTTGATCTTTCCTACACTTATAAAGACTCTCGACTTAATAGACTAAAGAGACTTGATTGATCTTAAAGAGTGAAGTAAAGTATACTATTAATTAATTGTTCGTTTTGAACTTACTTCAATAATAGGGCGGCCTCAAATTGGTGGATGAGCACCTTATATAATATAGGGAGACGAATATTCTGGTTATGGCAGTCGAGTATTATCCGACTCGTCCCTTTCGGTGTGCTATTTATTAATTAGGAAAGCAATTTTCTGGGAGGGAAGAATGACATGAAAAACCCAGGACTAAGAAAAATGATATATGCTGGTCCGCCTAGAGTAGACATCTTCGCACATGGAAAAGTATATCTGCAAGGATATAGGTAGAGCGAGTTGCCCAGACCAGGATCCAGTTTGACGAAAGCACACATATGCATACAAGGATAGTAAACATATTTGAACACATCCAAAATAGAAAAGTGTTGAAATGTCTTTATTTTTGAAGCACACGTTAAACAAAAGTCAATCAAGAATTGACAGGCCCATGGTGGATAAGAGTCCCTACTGGAACTGCAAGGGAACCTGAACCTGAAGTCCTTGGCAAGAAGGATGGATGCTATGGAAGAGCCCATCAAAATTTTTATAAAGTCTGTTCCTATTATTGGATACAACTCAGAACTATTGGCATCTTTAAGATTTCATATTGATCCCGATGAATGAATAGTGAAGAAGACTATAGGTATCAAGGAAATCAGAATTCACCATCATGTTTTTTTTTTAATTAACTAAAATGACAAGTGAAAAGACATAATTACTTTGAGATTTCAGCATGGTCCTTGGCAAAAGTCTAAGCTGCAAACCTGATATGGTGACCTAGTAGCTCCATGCTACAATCTCGAAGATCTATCGGTCCTCCTTGAAAGTGCAATGCCTTGCTTAGGTACCTGTTGTCATTCAAATTCGATAGAAACTGAACCCATTCTGCCCATGGATGATCCAAAGAACCCACTCCCGAATCTACCGATGATTTTTCCTTCAGTCACACCCTCTTCGTCGTCCTCCTCTTCTTTTTCTCAGATTTCACACCTTTTTCCTAGTTTTCAGGAACTTCTGTCACAGCAGAAATCTCCTTAGTATTGTTGTGAGTTTTCCCGCTTAAGCTTTTCTTCAATTCAAGATAATTTTTGGTCATCTGCTTCTCACTATTTTCCAAATCCGCAATCTTGAGCTTGATTCCTTTATAGTGCTTTCCAAACCATTTACAGTACCCCTCAATGTATTGATTGTTTCCCTCTGAAATCCGAGCATGCGTCTAGATTTTTCGAGTTGACTCTCTGGTTGAAGATTGCCCATGCCTCCAATCTTAGAGTTCAGTATTTTTTTCTCTGGCATGATCTCGAGGTCGATGGCTTCTTTGAAGACTAAATCAACTGCTTTCAGGCTCCGTCTGGGATGAAATGTCGACCTCAGACCCCTCTTTGAAACCCTCGCCTTTGTTTACTTCCTTGGCATCGAGCTTTGAAAATTCATCATCTTGAGATTGATAGGACTCTAGAGAATTGACAGAGAAGTGCCTGAATCCCATCTGTAAATGCACTGGAACAAGTGCTCTGTGAAGGACGTCATTCCCGAAGAAATCCCAGGGGTTTTCTAACGAAAACGGTGGAGATTTATGTGGATTTTGTGAAGAAAATGAGACAATATTTTCTTGACCTATGAAAGTATTTAGGCATCGAAGGAGCAACAGGCATTGAGCTCTGTGCGCAACAGTCGAGATGCTTTGAGCGAGCATTATTTAGTGAGAAACGATGCAAAACCCACAATGTATTTGGCGTTTTATCTAGTGTTTTGGAGCAATGGATGGTCAGGAATAACAGTGCAGCGTCAGACAGTGCATGCTTGACATCTAATAGATGACTGCAAGCTTGCCATTCTTCTGAGCATCCTTGCCATGGAGAGCGAGATTCTTGGAACCTCTGAACAGATCAAATAGGAAAGAGGCGAAAGTGAGGCAGCACTAGGATTAAGGAACAACTTAGGTGTTTGGCACTGAGAGCCGGAGGCCGGGCACGTGGGCCTCATGCTAGAAGCCCGACCTTAAAGGCTGCCAAATAATGCCTCGTTTTTTTTTAATAATTAAATTTTCATTTTGAATAATTAAATTTTCATTTTGAATAATTAAATTTTCATTTTATTTTTATTTATTTTTATTATTTTGATTAAATTTTAGTTTTATAATTTAAATTTACACTAACGTATTTATTTAAAAAAAAAATATATTCTTTTATTTAAATTTTAAATTAAATTAAGTTAAATTAATTAAATTAAATTAAGTTAAATTAATTAAATTAAATTAAGTTAAAATTAATTAAATAAAAATTTAAATAATTAAATTAAATTAATTAAGTATTTTGATTTTTTTTTTATATAAGTAAAACAAAAGAATAATTTATGGAGTCCGCGAGGATTGAACCCCGGACCTCCCCACCGATCAAGTCTTTACAAAGTCCACCTTGCCATCACACCACACGATGTGACTTTTACAAATAATTTCACTTATAAATACTTTAATTGTCATACCCAAGACCTCCCACCAAGCAAAGCGTCTTAAGAAGAACACTAACGCCAAAAGGTACATAGCATTGGTGAATGCCAAAACAGGCCTGGCAGTTGGGGGATAATTGTTTAGATGTCGCGGTTTAATCATATTTAATCATTAAACGTGGTAGTTATATAACCTTACATCATTGTTTCATGTGATTAGGTAAATGTTAAAAAGTAAACATGTTAACGGATTCCTTGATAAATGCAAGAAAGTTATGAACAATAAATCAGACCCATTGATTTTGGAGGATGACTAATAATATGACAACATCTTCAATGCGTAGCCATCAGATAAGGGTTTAAGGTTAAGTGAGATTAAAAGATCATTGATTGTGCCCATTGTCAATAGCCAAACGCCTTTCAGCATAAAATAATAAACATAAGGTCGGAAGTCACTTTAATCAAGTTGTAAGAAGAAAGTTAAAAGGGCTTAGACTAGGACAAGCGAGAAGGAGGCGACATATGTACTAGGAGAGTAAGCATCGAAATTGGTGAGTATGGTGCAAGGCTAGCGTAACTGCAGGGAAAGGGAACCAATAGTTCTTTTCGTAGGGGCAAAGAAACTGAGCTTAGATGCTTAATCCTAACCCTAACCTAGCCAATCCCCTAATGGAGTAATGTCTGTTTAGAGACAAGTAAAGAAAACTTACACCTAACCCTATTTCTAGTTTGAGTAGCACCAATTTGAAACATCCTGGAACTCACCCTCACAACCTTGGTTGATGCAGGTCAAAGCATACAGGATGGTCAGTACTCAATGGAATCAAGGCAAAGGAGCGTCGTTGCAAGCACCACCAACACCGCCAGCGCCACCACCACCATTTCTCTAACTAGCCCTCATACTGCGCTCGTTGGAATCCATTAACGAGACTTTAAAGGGGTGACAACTGACAGGAAATGAAGTGGAACCCCCACCATCTGGAATGGGTAATCGAGAAGTGTCAAGGGATTCAGGGTGAGGACCTCCACCTGAAGACATCACGGGGGAATTGCAGAAGATCAAACTTCTGGAGTTTGTCAGGGGTCGCGCCAACGAACGCGCGGAAGCCTGGTTGGAAGGAATGACAAGGTGTTTTTCCTTAAGGGACTATGCGTCCAACTCAAAGGCGAAGATCACGATTTTTCAGTTAAGAGACAATGCCTTGAACTCGTGGGGCAACCTGGAAAGATAATTGCACCTTACCCCAGACACAGTATCTTGGGAACTTTCTGAGGAGAGGTTTCGGAGGAAATATCTACCAGCGTACTACGAGGAACAACAAGTAGGGGCATTTCATGCCTTAATACAAGGAAACAGAACTGTAGAAGAATATGAGATTAGGTTTATGGAACTAGTCAAATATGTTTCGTATATGGACAATGACCAACGACAGGCAGAGCGCTTCATCTATGGATTGAATCCTAATATAAGAGCTATGGTGCGGATGTGGAAACTATCTTCAGTAGCAGAAGCATTGGAAAATGTGCGTTATGTGGAGGAACGTATGAACTTGATCGGGGTTACAAGACCGACATTTCTGCATCGCCCTGGATTCGTAGGAAAGGCCCCGCAGACATTTCCTAGGGGAGGGGGCTCAAGGCCACTACCATATGGTAACAGAGTCGCGCGAAGGATAGTAGTTGCAGGGATTTCAATGGAAGTGAGTGGAGCATCTTTTACATCGCCAGTGGCACAGACAGATCCATGACCATCTCAAGGAACAACGAGTAGGGGCAGGAGTTCCAGGGGAAGGAACTCATTTCCAAGGCAGTCACATAACAACGCATAGGTTCAATCTCATGTTACTTGTTGGGGGTGCGGAGGACCCCATTACCAACACGACTGCCCAGAGTTATAATCAGGGTTCATGCATAGAGAAAGAAAGGCACCGATGGGGAGAGAAAGTAGCAGCCACCAGATTTACGCAGCGGTTAATAACCGCCAGGTCGAACATCAATCAATGGTGGTGGAGTCATCAGGTACGCTAAATCATATCAATGTTAAGATTTTGTTTGATTCTGGTGTGATAGATAGTTTCATTTCACCATCTGCATTAGAAAAGAGTGGGTTGGTAGCCTACGAGCACGATGAATTTAAACAAGTCGAGATGGCTTTGGGGGAAAAACAAGCGGTAGGACCTAGTGTTGATAATTGTATAGTAGATTTTGGAGTGTGTACTACCAGGTTGAATGTATACGTCACTGCTCTTGGGGAATATGACCTAATCATTAGAATGGATTGGTTAACAGCTGATTGAGCATTGGTAGATTGTTTTGCAAAGAGGGTGGTTTGTGTCGATGATGAAGGAAGACTGGCAAAGATCTAGGGTGTACAGAGAAAAGTGTCATTGCGCTTTATATACACTATGAAGGTTAAGCGATGCCTGAGAAAAGGGTGTTGACTTTATGTAGTTGAAGCAGTGAATGAAAGGAAGGCACCCTCATTGGATCAGTACCCGGTATTGTCAAAATTTCAGGATGTTTTTCCGAACGAGTTACAGGGGTTACCTTATGAAAGGGAGCTTGATTTTACTATAGAGATAAAAATTGGTGCAGAACCAATCTCCAAGACTCCATATTGGATGACAACACTGGAACTTAGGGAATTTCAAATGCAGTTGAAAGAGTTACTGGACTTAGGGCTAATAAGGCCCAGTGTTTCACCCTGGGGTGCACTAGTAATTTTTGTAAAGAAGAAGGATTGATCCTTACGACTGTGTATATACTATAGGGAATTGAACCATGCTACAGTGAAAAATAGGTACCCGATGCCATGAATAGATGAACTCTTCTATTAGATGAAAGGATCAGTGGTATTCTCAAAGATCGATTTGCGATCAGGGTATCATCAGTTAAGGATTAAGGAAGGTGATATCCCAAAAAATGCCTTTCGAACTTGGTTTCGACATTATGAGTTTGTTGTAGTACCTTTCAGATTGACCAATGCACCATCAATATTCATGAGCCTCATGAATGGTGTATTCCGGAAGTAATTAGATCGTGTTGTACAAGTCTTTTTAGATGACATCCTCATCTATTCCAAGAATGAAAGAGAACATGAGGAACACTTGAAAATAGTGTTATCCTACCCTAGAGAGAAAAAATTGTATGGGAAGTTGTCAAAGTGTTCCTTCTTCCAGAGAGAGATCCACTATTTAGGTCATATTGTTTCCGGTGAAGGAATCTCTGTGGACCCAGAAAAGGTAAAGGCCATTATGGAGTGTCTAGTGCCGAAGAATGCCCATCAGGTGAGAAGCTTCATGGGGCTAGTGGGTTATTATCGGAGATTTGTGGAAGGATTCTCAAAAATAGTGAAACCCATCACCACCTTGCAGTGCAAGGGGGTCAGGTATGAATTGACAGAAGAATGGGATAGTGCATTCAATGAGATTAAGAGGTTACTAACGAGTGCACCAATTCTATGAGTTTCGGATATGGAAAAGGACTTCACGGTCTGCACAGATGCCTCGAAGAAAGGGTTGGGAGCCGTGCTAATGTAGGATGGAGGAGTGATAGCTTATGCATCAAGGAAGTTGAAGAAACATGAGGAGCTATACGTGACTCATGATTTATAGTTTGCAGCTGTAATACTAGCTCTAAAACTTTGGAGGCACTATCCTGTGGGGAGAAAATTTGAGTTCAAAACGGAACATCAAAGTTTAAAACATCTCTTCACTCAAAGAGATATGAATGCCAGGCAAAGGCGATGGAGTGATTTTATGAGTGAGTATGATTTTGGTATTTCGTACATCAAGGGAAAGGAAAATGTGGTCGCAAATCCCTTGAGTAGGAGACCACGTATCTTCTCCTTGGTAACCTTAAAGGTCAATCCGAGGGAACATGTGTTGACACAACTCCCAGGAGACAGTTGGTATTTGAAGGTTACTTCAAACCTCTAGAGCGAGAGGCATTTAGACCCAAAGTATGAAGGATATAATCTGGAAACAGATGGATTGTTAAGATATCGAGGAAGGATGTACATCCCTGAGAATGGGGATATTCGAAGAATCATACTGAAGGAAGACCATAGATCACTTTATTATGCACATACCAAAGTGAAGAAGATGTACGCAGATATGAAGAAGCTCTTATTTTGGGTAGACATGAAGCGCGATGTAGTCCATTTCTTCGCCCAATGCTTGGAGTGTCAACTAGTGAAAGCCGACCACCATCACCCGGCAGGCCTCCTACAACCACATGATGTTCCTATGTCCAAATGGGAAGTCATCTCTATGGATTTTGTTGTGGGGTTGTCGCACACATCCCATAGACACAATGTTATTCTTGTGATAGTGGATAAGTTAACGAAGAGTGCTCATTTCATTCTGGTTAGAGACACTTACGATGTCACTGATGTGACACATGTGTTTATAAGCGAGGTTATTTGTTTGCATGTGATACCTAAGAAGATCATTTCAGATAGGGACTCCAGATTCACTTCTAGGTTCTGGAAAAGTTTACTGTTAGCGTCGGGGACTCAATTGAACTTAAGCACAGCTTATCATCCTGAAACAGATGGGCAAACTGAGAGAGTAAATCAATTCATGGAAGACATGCTTAGGATGTATGTAATTAATAATCAAACCCAGTGGGAGAAGTACCTACCTTTGGTAGAGTTTTCCTACAATAACAGTTACCATAGATCCATCGGAATGCCACCCTGCGAAGATTTGTATGGGAGGCCATGAAGAACGCCATTCATTTAGGATAGACAAGAAGACTGAGTAACAGTTGGGCCAGAATTGATTCAAGAAATGGAGGAATAGGTGATTCAGATTAGGCAGAGACTAAAGGAAGAATAGGATAGGTAGAAAAGCTATGCAGATGCACACAAGACTGACCGAAGTTATGAAGTGGGAGACCAGGTTTTCATTCATATCAGACCTAATAAGAGTACCATACAGTTTGGGAAGGGGACAAAATTGTCACCTCGGTTTATAGGACCATTCAGGATCCAAGAAAAAATTGGACATGTTGCCTATCATCTCGTACTGCCACCCCACTTGCATAAAACTCATAATGTATTTCATGTATCTGTTTTACGTCATTATGTTGGTGATGAATCACATAAACTAAATTGGAAGGAATTTTAGGTATCGGACGTGGGAACCCTTATGGTAGAACCATTACGCATATTGGACCATAGAGTTCAACAGCTCAGGAATCGTCTAGTAGACAAAGTTAAGGTCCAGTGGAACAAGTATAGTCCAGGATTTGCTACTTGGGAAGATGCTGAGACACTATAATGAGACTACCCCTCACTATTTTGACCACCTCGAGAACATGTTTCTCAAAGTTGGGGTGTATGTAACACCACTTTTTGACTTAGACAGCCAGGATTACCTGAGGACTATATACTTTATTTTCTAAGTCACAGTGAAACTATTAAGTGATACACTTAAACTTTAAAATTTATGAACTTTTATGAATGTT
>JZKD02S1713208.1:332410-352675 GCA_000966675.3 Picea glauca
TATGAACTTTTATGAATGTTTAAATGTTATTGATGATGATGTATATGATGCGATCTACTACGTGCATGTAAATTTTATGAATGTTTAGATGTTATTGATGATGATGTATATGATGTGACACATTGTGAGAATGAAGAATTTTATGAATGTTTAAAATACTATTAGAATGATGTTGGATATGATGCAATCTTTTTGGGTAAATGATAATCTTATGAATGGGTGTCGAAAATTGAATTATGGGATATTATGAGATCTATTTCTAACTGGAAAACTTTGATGTTAATTTATCGGTACATGGATACCAAATTGAAATGATGATAGTATGCAATTACATGATGATAATGCATAGAAATGGATGAGTTTGTGTTACAGACTAATCTGCAAGATATGGGCTATGAAATAGCCAAGGGATAATGATGATGAAAGTGGATATCAGGAACACTAACCAAGAAACATTATGATATGAATATTATATGTGAAATTTATATTGGTTTGGATACATTTCTATGATATGTGGACCAGTGCATGATTTCAGGTGATGACACTGCCCAAAACCGAATAAACGATGACAAAACCTTCAACAACATGGTGCCACTGTATATTCCATTGTAGGGTGTGGACCCTAGTCCTGTTAGGAGGGGTGGATGCATTTCCCATTGTGTATCCTCCATTGTAGGGTGTGGATCCTAGTTATGATTAGGAGGGGTGGAGACATTTCCCACCGTTTATCCTCCGAAACCTGAAGTCATGGGAGGATGGTGTTAGTTCACGCTCCCCAAGATGTTTGATGATGATTGTCAGATGCCTGCTAGGGAAGCTTGGTCAAGATAGTGGCACTTCCGCTTACGGGTTCTATTTGGAGTTAGGTCAATATAGTTGACACTCCAAGATAGTCTAGTAGAGGAAGGATAGGAATGGAGATGGAAGTAGGTTAGGGAGGAAGGATGAGTAGTAATAGTTGAGGAAGTATGGAGATCTATCTTGTGGTGGAAGTTAATGTTTTTCTTTCAAAAAAAGAAAAGAAATGAATATTCATTATTACGTAACTAAACCAAAGTTGTTTAAAATAAAATTGTTGAACCGGATAATAGTAATTAAATGATTTCTCAAACAATTGATCGGTTTGTTGTCTTTTATAAAAGACTAGTCTTGCTGACTAGATTGGATGCATACATAAATTACTAAAGGATGACAGTTTTGATGATTAGTACATGCACGAGATTTGCATGTACTAGCTACACATGCATTTCTTGTACATATACACTAGTATGTATGAGGTTTTTTGACTTACTTACTAATAATGTTGGTTACTTGTTATGAATGTGTGAACCGTGTTTCTTGTCCTTTGTACCATAAGATACCTTAACTTCGGGACAAAGTTTCCTGAAGGGTGTGTGTATGTAACGACCCTTCTTAAATAGACGTATATGATTATTAAATTATAATTAATTTAATAATATAATTGTCCTAAAAGATTAGCTAAACAATAATCATTTCTTAAAATAAAATTAACTAATTAATTATTATTAATTAGTTATTCATGATTGTCAATGATTAATTTAAGTATTAATTAACTCATTAATTAATAAAGTAAATAAATGAAAGGAGGATAATAAATTATATTATTAAATTAATTTACGTACCCAATAAGGGATAACATATTAACTACAAGGGATAAGATATTAAATAAAGGGGATAAGGGGGCATTAACGGGAAAGGATAAGGAGGTAATAAATGAGTTAGGTAGGGAGTAAATGATGCGGGGAAGTCGATGAAGGGGGGATAAGGAAGGGAAGGAGGTGGATGGGAGGTGATTTTATGGGATGTTGGGGATGGATTTTGGGATCTCTGGGGAATTGCAGATAGAAGTGAAATTTGGGAGTGGGATTGTATCAGTGCACCGAGGTTGCTGGAGGATTTGGGCACGGGGGCCAGGATATCCTTATGATATCCTGGATCTAGGGAGTTACCTAGTTGGCAGGGAGGAACTAGGTTTTGGGTAGTGTTTTGCAGAAGAGGTCAAGGAGGAAAGCGGCAAACAAATGCAGGATTATTAGCATCAGGTTCAGGTATTATTTCAAATTATGCATTGTTTTAATCTCTTATAAAATTTTATTATAATTGATAAATTTGTAGGCGAATGTGCTAAATTATAGAAATTTCTTGAATTTTACTGTTATGTTGTAAATTAAATGGTTGTTTATTTAATTCGGCCCCTACATCCTAGTGGTCAAATTCCTCATTTTTCACTTATGAAATTCATCCCTAAGGTATCTCAAGTCTATTCCCCAGTCATGGAATCATGATCAGTTGTTTTCAACGTAGTTGTTCATTTTTCCTTCAACAATTAATATATAAAAATATTTGTCTTTTACATGTGTCACAGTCAAAGAGTTGGCTGGGCAAACCAAATATTTTCCCAACAATCACAATAATTGATTACAAATAATCAAATTCCAAATTTAGATTTCCCATAAATGGAAATAATGTTCAAAAATCAAAAATTTATTCCTAAGTGCATACAGACTTTAACATTTAATTATTTTGGGGTATATTACATCCTCTCCCTCTTCAGTACAACACTGTCCTTAGTGTCCATTCCTCTTTTCGAATAGGGTTGGATAATATTTTTAAAAATCTTCCTCCAATTCCCAAGTGGCCTCCTCGGGACTAAAGTGCTTCCATTGCACTTTTACATGGGAGATGGCTATGTTCCATAGTATTGTTTCTTTCATGTGCAGAATGCATAGAGGTTCAAGTTGGAACTCGCCTTCTAGTTCCACGTACACCATGTTCCAATCAATAATGTGAGTAGGATCATGAATATACTTTTTCAACAAAGAAACATGAAATACATTATGAACTTTTAAATTTGTAGGGAGTGCAAGTTGATATGCCACGGGTCCAATTCGAGCTAATATCTCGAAGGGGCCACAAAACCTGGGTGTCAACTTCAAACAATTTCCTATATTTAATGAACTTCTTATTTCTTTGAATTTTTAGTACACGTGGTCTCAAACTTGAAATTCCTGGTGTCCTCTTTTCAAATCTGTGTAGCTTTTCTATTTCTCCTGTGCCTCTTTTAAATTGTGTTGTAATTTTCTTACCATTCTCTCTATTTCCTGGAGCATTTCTGGTCCCATCATGAGTCTGTCAAATGAGTTATCCCAGATAATCAGAGTTGTACACTTTCTTCCATATATTACTTTGAAGGGGATCATCTTAACCGATGTCTGATAACCATTATTGTACACAAATTCCACTAAGTGTAGGTATTCCTCCCACTTAGTTGGTTTTGTCCTTACATACATTTGTAACATATCTTCCACAATCTGTCATTCAGTTTTTTGATCCATTTTTGGATGGTATCTTCTGTTGAAATTCAAGTTAGTATTCAACCCTACAAAAAATTCTTTCCAAAACATTGATGTAAATTTGACATCTCTATCCAAAATCACCATTTTAGGAATAACATGAAATATACAAATTTCCTTCCTAAATATTTCAGCGATGTTAATATCTTTATAAGTAGATTTCATAGGAATAAAATGTGTAGATTTGCTAAGTTTATCAATCACTACCATAATCGAATCATTATAATTTTGATTTTTCGGCAAACCTATGATAAAGTCCAATGAGATAGTTTCCCACTTCCATTCTTGTATAGGTAGAGGCTGTAACTAGTCGGCTGGGTGCTAGTGTTCGACCTTCACCTGTTGACAATCTAGTCACTTAGATAAGTATTTTGTTGCCTCACCTTTCATGTTAGGCCAATAAAACAACTTCCTCAATGTTGTTACCATCTTCCAGTATCCTGGATGACTAGAATATGGATTCTTGTGTACTTAATAAAAAATTGTTAGCTTTAGTTCAACAGAATCTAGTATGTACAACCTGTTTTTGAATCTTAGCTGTCCATTTGTATCCAAACTCAGATTTGTTTTGTCCAAATTTTCTACATTACTTTGTAAATCTTCCACTGTTTTGATGTATTTTTTGTCATTACCACTTGCATATTTTATCCTTTGTTTAATGTCGCTTTCTCCCCTGTTAATATTTATCTCACACAACCGATGAATTTTTCTACTTAAGGCATCTACCACTTTTTTCTCCTTACCGTTGATGTGTTTTACTTCAAAATCGAATTCACTCAAGAAGGCCAACCACTTTGCTTTCCTTTTGTTAAGATCTAGTTGACTGAATAAGAATTTCACACCACTTTTATCGGTTAACAACAAAAAATTTCTTCCCATTATATAGGGTCACCACATTTTTAACGCATGAATTACAAGTGCTAATTCTAGGTCATGTGTGGCATAGTTTTTTTCATGTTCTTTTATCTTTCATGACTCATAAGAAATAACATCTCCTTCTTGAGTTAGAAGACCTCCCAAGCCTTCTTTTATTCCATCCACACAGATTGTAAAGTCTTTATCAATGTCTTCTACCTTTGAAATAGGTGGAGTAGATAACAATTCCTTTAACTTATTAAAATTGTCCTGACATTTCTGCGAACAAGTAAACTCTGTTCCTTTTTTCTGAAGGGATGTGATTGGGTATGCAATATTAGATAATCCCTGGATAAATATGCAGTAGTAACTGGTAATTCCCATGAATGACTGGATTCCTTCCACATCCTTAGGGATAGGCCATTCCATGATGGCTCTTACCTTCTCTGGGTCGATTGGAATACCTTCTTCAGATATTACATGTCCTAGGTACGGTATTCTCTTTTGGTAGAAGTCACATTTGTCAAATTTTTAATACAACTTGTGTTTTCCTAGGGTATGCAATTGATCCAGGTGGATATCGATGGCCACCCACCTTTTCCAAATTTCTCAAAACAGTTTTCTGGCAATTTTGGCAATTTACTATTTTTAGCAGGTTTTAATTTTTGGGGCTATTTTGAGGGCCCAAATGAAGGTTTTTCCAGACAGAGGTTTTGAATGATAACAAAAGAAATAATAGAGCCCCGAAAATGAATCTCCCCGATGACACCTTTCCAACGAGCTATCACATGCCTAAAACAAAGATCGTATGCAAACGTTATGACCCCGAGAAGTTGATGTACTCACTTACCACAATGGGGACCACATGACTTTTGGCACTCCATCTCCTATGGTTAGGTTTTTGGATGAATAGGGTTTTTGGAATTTCTACTTATTGTAAAAAATCCTTCAGAGCTCCATTGTAATCATATTCTTGCGAATGTGAGTAGCTGTCACATCTCTTCTCAGAGATAACCTGCCACCATTCTAGCGAGTCTTTCACTCTGTATTTTTATAGTCTCTGTACATTTATTTCAATAATAGAAAGCATGTATTACTGTATATCTGTGTTTATGGTTGCATCTTTGATATATTTCTATTATATTATTGAATATATGCAATATCTTTGTGCATTTCTTTATTATATCTCCGATTTCATTTTGTGCAGAAAATAATCTGGATTAATGATTTCAGAATAGGCTGCTCTTGATCGTTTTTTCCGTGCATGTCCCTGACGAGGTCCGAGTATAGAAAGTTGGGTCTTAATATTGTATCTCTTGAAGACAATATCTTTTACACACCGAAGAAACCCTCAACGGTGGAATAAAATAAAAATGAGAGACCAGACGATCCTATCAATCTATTTCTTGAGGAAGCACTCACACGACAGAGGGAAGAAATGATGGAGAAGTTTTACCACATCCTTGAATGTCTACTGATAGAATCAGGCGCATATTTATAAATTTTTCACTTTGGAGGCAACTCGACTTTCAAGGTATAAGTTAATTTTGATATTCCTGTATTTGAACGACAGATAGATGCAAAATCCCTAAAAAAATGGCTAACTCCGTGCAAAATAATAAACATAAGGTCAGAAGTCTCTTTAATCAATTTGTAAGAGGAAAGTTAAAAGGGCTTAGACTAGGACAAGATGGAAGGAGGCGGCATATGCACTAGGAGAGTAAGCATCGAAATTGGTGAGTATGGCGCAAGGCTAGCGTAACTGTAGGGCAAGGGAACCAATAGTTCTTTTCATAGGGGTGAAGAAACTAAGCTTATACGCATAATCCTAACCCTAACCTAGCCAATCCCTTAATGGAGTAATTTTTGTTTACAGAAAAGTAAAGAAAACTTATGCCTAACCCTATTTCTAGTTTGAGTAGCACCAATTTGAAACATCCTGGAACTTACCCTGACAACCTTGGTTGATGCAGGTCAAAGCATACAGGATGGTCAAGACTCGAGGGAATCGAGGCAGAGGAGCATCGTCGCAAGCACTGCCAACACCGCCAGTGCCACAACCACCATCGCCCAAACTATCCCTCATACTGTGCTCGTTGGAAGCCCTTAATGAGACTTTAAAGGGGCAACAACCGGTAGGAACTGAAGTGGAACCCCCACCGTCTAGAATGGATAATCCAGAAGCGTCAAGGGATTCAGGGGGAGGACCTCCACCTGAAGACATCACGCGAGAATTACAGAAGATCAAACTTCCAGTGTTTGCCGGGGGTCGCGCCATTGAACGCACGAAAGCCTGGTTGGAAGGCATGACTAGGTGTTTTTCCTTAAGGGACTATGCATCCAACTCAAAGGTGAAGATCGTTATTTTTCAAGTAAGATATAACACCTTAAATTGGTGGAGAAATTTGGAAGACAATTGCACCTTACCCCAGACACAGTATCTTGGGAACTTTTCAAGGAGAGGTTATGGAGGAAATATCTACCAGCATACTATGAGGAACAACAGGTAGGGGCATTTCATGCCTTAGTACAGGGAAACAGAACTGTACAAGAATATGAGATCAGGTTTATGGAACTGGTCAAATATGTTTCGTATATGGACAATGACCAACGATAGGCAGAGTGCTTTGTCAATGGATTGAACCCTAAGATAAGAGCTATGGTGCGGATGTGGAAACCATATTCAGTAACCGAAGTGATGGAAAATGCGTGTTATGTGGAAGAACATATGAACTTGATCGGGGGTACAAGACCGATATTTCCGCATCGCCCTGGATTTGTAGG
The DNA here is from genome assembly GCA_000966675.3 of Picea glauca. Lineage (NCBI taxonomy): Eukaryota > Viridiplantae > Streptophyta > Pinopsida > Pinales > Pinaceae > Picea > Picea glauca. The sequence continues at coordinate 339,424 of JZKD02S1713208.1, forward strand.
AAAGGCCCCGCATTCATTTCCTAGGGGAGGGGGATCAAGGCCACCACCATATGGTAACAGAGTCATGCGAAGGATACTAGCTGCAGGGATTTCAATGGAAGCGAGTGCAACATCTTGTACATCGCCAGCGGCACAGACAGGTCCACGACCATCTCAAGGAACAACAAGTAGGGGCACGAGTTTCAGGGGAAGGAACTCCTTTCAGAGGTAGTCAAATAACAACGCACAGGTTAAATCTTGTGTTACCTGTTGGGGGTGCGGAGGACCCCATTACCAACATGATTGCCTAGATTTACAATCAGGTTTCGTGCATAGAGAAGGAAAGGCACTGATGGGGAGAGCAATTAGAAGCCACCAGATTTACGCAACGGTTAATAACCGCCAGAACAAACATCAATCCATGGTGGTGGAGTCATCAGGCGTGCTAAATCATATCTATGTTAAGATTTTGTTTGATTCTGGTGAGAAAGATAGTTTCATTTCACCATCTGCATTAGAAAAGAGTGGGTTGGCAGCCTACAAGCACGATGACTTTAAACAAGTCTAGATGGCTTCAGGGGAAAAACAAGCGGTAGGACCTAGTGTTGATAATTGTATAGTAGACCTGGGAGTGTGTACTACCAGGTTGAAGGTATAAGTCACTTCTCTTGTGGAATATGATCTAATCATTAGAATGGATTGTTTAGCTGCTCATCGAGCGTTGGTAGATTGTTTTGCAAAGAGGGTGCTTTGTGTCGATGATGAAGGAAGACCAGTAGAGATCCAGGGTGTACAGAGAAAAGTATCATTATGCTTTATATCCACTATGAAGGTTAAGTGATGCTTGAGACAAGGGTGTTGACTTTATGTAGTGGAAGTAGTGAATGAAAGGAAGGGACCCTCATTGGATCAGTACCTGGTATTTTCAGAATTTCAGGATGTTTTTCCGAACGAGTTACCGAGGTTACCTCCTGAAAGAGAGCTTCATTTTACTATAGAGATAAAACTTGGTGCAGAACCAATCATCAAGACTCCATATTGGATGACAGCACTGGAACTTTGTGAATTGAAAATGCAGTTGAAAGAGTTATTGGACTTAGGGCTAATAAGGCCCAATGTTTCACCCTGGGGTGCACCAGTAATTTTTGTAAAGAAGAAGGATGGATCCTTACGATTGTGTATAGACTAAAGGGACTTGAACCATGCTACAGTGAAAAATAGGTACCCGATGCCACGAATAGATGACCTCTTCGATCAGATGAAAGGAGCAGTGGTATTCTAAAATATCGATTTGCGATCAGGGTATCATCAGTTAAGGATTAAGGAAGGTGATATCCCAAAAATTGCTATTTGAACTCGGTTTGGACATTATGAGTTTGTTGTAGTACCTTTCGGATTGACCAATGCACCATCAGTATTCATGAGCCTCATGAATGGTGTATTCTGGTACTTAGACCGTTTTGTACAAGTCTTTTTAGATGACATCCTAATCTATTCCAAGAATGAAAGAGAACATGAGGAACACTTGCGAATAGTGTTGTCCTGCCTTAGAGAGAACAAATTGTATGGGAAGTTGTCAAAGTGTTCCTTATTCCAAAAAGAGATCCACTATTTAGATCATATCATTTCCAACAAAGGAATCTCTGTGGACCTAGACAAGGTAAAGGCCATTATGGAGTGGCCAATGTCGAAAAATGCCCATGAGGTGAGAAGCTTCATGGGGCTAGCGGGTTATTACCGAATATTTGTGGAAGGATTCTCAAAAATAGCAAAACCCATCACCACCTTGCAGCACAAGGGGGTCAGGTATGAATGGACAGAAGAATGTGATAGTGCATTCAATGAGCTTAAGAGGTTACTAACCAGTGAGCCAATTCTACGAGTGTCGGATATGGAAAAGGACTTCACGGTCTGCACGAATGCCTTGAAGAAATGTTTGGGAGCCGTGCTAATGCAAGATGGAGGAGTGATAGCTTATGCATCAAGGAAGTTGAATAAACATGAGGAGCTATATGTGACTCATGATTTAGAGTTGGCAGTTGTAATACTAGCTCTGAAACTTTGGAGGCACTATTTTGTGGGGCGAAACTTTGAGCTCAAAACGGACCATCAAATTTTAAAACATCTCTTCACTCAAAGAGATATGAATGCCAGGCAAAGGCGATGGAGTGAGTTTATGAGTGAGTACGATTTTGGTATTTCATACATCAAGGGAAAGGAAAATGTGTTCGCAGATGCCTTGAGTAGGAGACCACGTATCTTCTCCTCGGTAACCTTAAAGGTCAATCTGAGGGAACATGTGTTGACACAACTCCCAGGAGACAGCTGGTATTTAAAGGTTACTTCAAACCTCTAGAGTGGGAGGTAGTTAGACCCAAAGTATGAAGGATGTAATCTGGAAACAGATGGATTGTTAAGATATCGAGGAAGGATGTACATCCCTACGAATGGGGATATTCGAAGCATCATACTGAAGGAAGACCATAGATCACTTTATTGTGCACATACGGAAGTGAAGAAGATATACGCAGATATGAGGAAGCTCTTCTTTTGGGTAGCCATGAAGCGTGATGTCGTCCATTTCATCTCCAAATGCTTGGAGTGTCAACAAGTGAAAGCCGACCACCATCACCCGATAGGCCTCCTACAACCACATGATGTTCCTATGTCCAAATGGGAAGTCATCTCTATGGATTTTTTTGTGGGGTTGCCACTCACATCCCATAGACACAATGCCATTCTTGTGATAGTGGATAAGTTAACCAAGAGTGCTCATTTCATTCCGGTTAGAGACACTTATGATGTCACTGATGTGGCACGTGTGTTTATAAGCGAGGTTATCCGTTTGCATGGGATACCTAAGAAGATCATTTCAGATAGGGACTCCAGATTCACTTCTAGGTTTTGGAAAAGTTTACAGTTAGCGTTGGGGACTCATTTGAACTTAAGCTCATCTCATCATCCTGAAACAGATGTGAAAATGATGCAGGAGCATCCCTCACGACAAGCGAAACCAATGTGGAAGCATAAGACAACTGGAATACGTCCAACGCAATTTTTTGAATTTTCCTTGAAGTCGATGTGCCAAACATAAATGAGGTCATTTATTGAAGGCACCTTGGAAGAATGTAATCAGACCTTGAGCCCCCCACTCTCGTATGAGATAGACAGAGGCATTTATAGCAGTAAATGTAAGTAGGTAGAATTGAATATTAGATTAGACAGTTCTAGAAGAAGGAGGGAAAATTGATATAGACACCCTCATTGTATCATTGTAATAGTAGTTGAGAATTCTGGAAGAATTAGAAGAATCCAGAGCATAGGAGAGAAATAGAGAATTGTAGAAGAACACCCATGTACATATCTTGAATGAATAGAGGAAATTGATTGAGATTCATGTATGTCTTGTTATTCTCTATGTATGTGTGTTGAATGCTATGATCGTGAGTATCTACTTCCTGTTATGCATTTGTTGTTATGTTGTGTGGATGATTTCATGTGTTGAGATTGAAATCTGAGAGGAAGTGGAATGAGTTACAATTGTTTCTCTGTCTGAGCAAGGATTCCTGCAAGGTGTGCAGTTGAAGTCATCTGCAAGGAGTGCATTGACAGAAGGATCAGGTAGTCTAACTCGCGTTCTTATTCAGCCAGAGGAGAAATCGGGTAATACGAGCCATGCAAGGAGTGTGCAGGCTAAAGGGAGTCTCAGTCATGAAATTGATCGAGGTATTGAAGGACTACTGCTACAGGTGTGCGTAGAGTCAAAGAAACTCAACACTTAGAAGTGTTTGAGAACTACCACGAGGAGTGCATGCAGAGAACCTATTTGAGGTTGAAAGGCTGAGAAAAGCTCAAGAGGGACAAAGCCTTCAAATCTGTTGAAGGGTGGTACAAGAGATTTTCATGCCAAGAAATCCCCAAGGGGAAGAAATCGATGGTCAGGATCTTACAGGGGACATTGATAAACCCTGTCAGTTGTTGGATCCCGCGGAGGACCGAGAAGGTTACGACCGCACCAGAGCTGAGCTCGAAAGGTTGGTGAGACATTGGATTAGTGGTTGTTTTCCTATCAGCCGTTAGATCTTAGGAAGCTATGCCGGGGATAAGCCCTAAGGAGCAGAGGAGGAGTCCCAGAGGAGACATCGAGATATTGGAGTCATCGTCCTTTCAAAGGGGTAATAATCGGAGACCTTGAAAGTTCTGAAATTTCGAGAAAATATCCTAGCTGTTGATCTCGACAGGACACGTGTCAAGAAGCCAGGGAAGCATCGAGGTTCGACACATCGAGAATTCCGGGAGAAGAGAAATCACAACACCAGGAATTGCGATCCGCAAAATCCCGACAAGCTTTGAACCGTCCATCAGCGAGGACACATGGCAGGAGATCTGAGGAAGTCGTGAATCATAGCATCGGGGTTTTTGGAGTCAAGAAACTCTTGCACATTGGAATCGCGATCCACGATTTCCTGAGAAGATCAAAACCATTCAATTTGAGGATGTGTGTCCGAGGATCCAAAGGAGTCGGGGTTCGACATTTCGAGGTTTCTGAAGACATCATGATTTCACGATACCCAATAGGGCGACGAGGAAGTGGTGACGTGGAGGAGTAAGCTCTTATGTGCATTGGGGATCAGCATATTAGGATTCTCAGTGACGAGAAAATCACGGTAGGAGAAGTTGTGAAACTCTAAAACGTGATGGTCCCATAGTCATAGCATTTCAGTGGAGGACAGGTGTCACTCCATATCAGGGATCAGGACTTGGAAGGGTCCGTGAACTAGTGCAACGGGAATCGTGATATCCCGATACGCGATTTCCCGATCACCATAGGAGTGTGGGTCATAGGCGATAGAGTAAAAGGACATGTGGCAAATTGTTGTCGCAGATCGGGAATCAGGGATTCGATGAGGCAGGTTCTCACAACACCGTAGGTGCTGATTTTCCGATAGCAGAAAGTCCCAATAAGAATCGGGGAGCATTAGCATTGAACCACATCAGGTTTCTAGGAATTGAAAGACCCGAATCCGTGTCTGTAAGACTCGCGATCATGCGAAGTCAGATTTTCCTATTTTGATAGGGAGATCATAAGGAGAATTTCTGGGGGTGGTAAAGTCCCGAAAGGGATTGAAGAGCATTTCAGTTCTTTGGGCCTAGGGAAGAGAAGGTCCTGTGGGAGTGGACGTGCCCTGGGTGGCGCGTCTGCATCAAAGTGGTATTAGAGATTAGAAAAAGCGTCTTTTCTTTCTGTAGCAGAGGACAAGGAGAGTTCACCATGTTTCTAAGGAGAAGGGGTAGACAATCACCTGATCTAGAGGAGGAAAGGGAAATGTCCATAGAAAGAGGTAGGCCAGTACAGAATCTAGACATGGAGAGAGAAATGCGTAATCTTCGTGCCAGAATGGAGGACATGAAGACATCACAGAGGTGCAAAGCTGATATAGGAGATATCAGTGAATCCAAGGATGAAGGTGATGTTGGAAATAGAGAAGAAGAAATACCAAAGGAAGATGCAACAAGCGAACTCTTACTTAAAGCTGTTGCAAGAATGAGTACAAAGGTGAAAATGGACGTTCTAGTTTATGAGGGAAATCTGGATGTGGAAGAGCTTCTAGATTGGATTAGAGCTCTTGACACCTACTTCAATTATGAATATATCGAAGAATATAAGAAGGTCAGGCATGTTGTTACGAGGTTAAAAGGACATGTAGCCTTATGGTGGGATGAACTGCAAGCTGACAGGCATTGCCAAGGAAAGCAAAAGATTAAAAGCTGGGACAGGATGATTGCAAATATGAAAGAAAAATTCATTCCCAGGGATTATCAAATTTCTTTGTTCAGGAGGATGCAGAACCTGAGACAGAAGTTGATGATAGTGAAGGAGTATACTGAGGAATTTTACAGGTTGAATATGAGGGCAAGTCATTGTGAAAGCAATGACGAAAAGGTGGCCAGGTATATGAATGGCCTGAGGTATGAAATTCAGGATGAAATAAATATGGCAACCATATGAACGGTGGAGGATGCTTACCAAATGGCTCTGAAATATGAGGAGAAGCTGAGCCATAAACAAAGTCAGACGGGTCGAGGCAGAAGTCATCCCAGAGGCAAAGAGGTTTCCCAGAAAAGAATCCAGAAGCCTAAGGATGAATGGAAGAAGCCTCAGGGAAAGGTTGAAAGAGGCGGAACCTCACAGAGAGGGCCATATGTTGAACAACAAAGAAAACATACTGAGAAGAGAGGAGGATATGCTGATAATGATAGGTTTCCTTTTACCAGACGTAGAGGAAGAGGAAAAGGTGGAGTCATCACATGCTTCACATGTGGGAAAAATGGGCACAGGTCGTTTGAGTGTCTAGAGAAAAAGAGAGAAACGGGAGAGACTCACATCGCCAAGGCACAGAGGCAAGAAGTTGAGGCTAAATACGCTGAAGGTGGAAGATTCCTGGTGATGGGGAAAGTCCTTTTAACGTCAGAAAAGGAGATGGAAAATTCAGCACAGAGGAACGGTCTTTTTAGGACTGCTTGCAAGACCAAGGATAGAGTGTGCAAGGTCATTGTGGACAGTGGAAGCACATATAATCTCGTTTCAACTGAGATGGTGGAAAAGATGGAGTTGGAGACAATTGATCATCCAAGTCCATACAAAATTTCATGGATACAGAAGGGACATCAGGTAAATGTCACTAAACAGTGCTTAGTTGACGTTAAAATAGGACGATATAATGACAAGATTTTATGTGATGTTATTCCTATGGATGTTTGTCATTTATTGTTGGGTAGACCATGGAAGTATGACAGAAATGTGATTCATGATGGGAGGATGAACACCTATACCCTGAAAAAGAATCGGAGGACCCATATGTTGTATCCAATTGAGGATAAGGAAGTGAAACCAGAGATAAGAAACATAGTACTTCTCATGAGTGGGAAGGAATTTCTTACAAAAGTTAAGAAGAAGGAGGATCCACAATTCTTTGTGGTCAGGAAGCCGAGGATTGTTCTGACTAGCACAAGAGTGGACGATTTTCCAGAAGAAGTTCAGGAACTACTGGAAGAGTTCGGTGATATTGTAGTGGACGGATTACCTCGTTCGTTGCCACCGGTGAGGAGTGTGAGTCATCATATTGATCTCATACCAGGAGCCAATTTACCAAACAAAGCCGCGTACAGATTGACACCACAAGAGAATGAAGAGGTTAAAACACAGGTCCAGGATTTTATTGGAAAAAGGTTTGGTTAGAGAAAGCTTGAATCCGTGTGTTGTTCCGACAGTACTCAGTCCGAAGAAAGATAGAGGCTGGAGGATGTGCACTGATTCAAGGGCCATTAATAAGATAACTATCAGGTATAGATTCCCATTGCCAAGGATGGATGATCTGATGGATTGCTTAAGTGGGGCAATTTTTTTTTCAAAGATTGATTTGAAGAGTGGATATCATCAGATTTGCATGAGAGAAGGCGATGAGTGGAAAACAACGTTCAATACAAACGAAGGTTTGTATGAATGGCTTGCCATGTTGTTTGTCTTGACGAATGCACCAAGTACCTTTATGAGGTTGATGAATGAAGTATTGAAGGAGTTCATTGGGAAATTTATCATCGTACATATGGATGACATATTGGTTTTCAGTAAGACAAAGGATGAACATCTGAAGCATTTGGCCATTGTGATGAGGAAGCTACAACAGGAGAAGTTGTTGATAAATATGAAGAAGTCCTCATTCATGAAGACATAACTCATTTATTTGGGTTTTGTTATTTTGGCAAATGAGTTGAGGATGGATCCAGATAAGGTGGAGGTAATCAAGAATTGGCCATCACGAAGGAACATATTCGAGGTGAGAAGTTTTCATGGACTGGCTAGTTTCTACTGGAAGTTCATCAAGAATTTCAGTGGAATTAGTGCAACCATGATGGATACAGTGAAGAAAAGACATAAATATTTTCACTGGACTGAAGAGGCTGAGAAGAATTTCAATTTGTTAAAATGGAAGATTACAGAACAATCAATTCTGGTGTTGCCAGATTTTTAGAAGACATTTCAGGTAAAATGTGATGCAAGTAGGTTTTCCATAGGAGCAGTCTTGAGTCAAGAAGATAGGCTGATTGCATATTTCAGCGAGAAGGTGAATGAGACAGAGGAGAAGTATTCCACGTATGATAATGAATTCTATGCCATCATCCAGGCATTGAAAAAATGGAGGCAGTATTTGATTCCAAAGGAATTTGTTTTATATAGTGATAACCATGCATTGCAGTTTGTGACTTAGCAGGAAAAGTTGAATTAGAGGCATGTTAAATGGGTAGAATACATGCAGAACTTCACTTTTGTAATAAATCATATTTCTGGTACTGCTAACAAAGTTGCTGATGCTTTGAGTAGGAAATGTTTACTATTGCAGGAGTTCAACGTAAGGACGTTAGGTTTTGATGATATGAGGGACATGTACGCAGGTGATGCAGATTTTGTAGAAGCATATGAAGAAGTTGAGAACCTAGTTCTTAGAGATAGAGGCCAATGGATAGAGTACATGATCCAGGACGGATTGTTATTTAAAGGCAATCAGCTGTGTATTCTGAATTTCTCCATGAGGGAGAACTTGTTGAAAGAGAAGCACAGCGGAGGATTGGCAGGGCACTTTTGTCATGAAAAAACATTTGAAAAGCTTAGAGAGTCATACTTTTGGCCTGGGATGTGAGAAGAGGTCAAGAGGTTTGTGGACAGATGTAGGATTTGCCAACAGTCAAAAGGAAGGAAGCATAATGTGGGTTTTTATCAGCCATTGCCCATACCTGAGAAGCCGTGGGATGAAATTAGCATGGATTTCTTGTTGGGGTTGTTGAGGACACAAAGAGGTGTTGATTCAAACTTTGTGGTAGTTGACAGGTTTTCTAAGATGACACACTTCATTCCATGCCAGAAAACGAGCGATGCGACTCACATCGCGAATTTGTTTTTCAAAGAGATCGTTCGACTTCATGGATTGCCGAAAAGCATAGTTTCGGACAGAGACACAAAATTCATAGGACATTTCTGGAGGACGTTGTGGAAGAAGTTGGGGACTAATATGATGTTTAATTCAGCTTATAATCCTCAGATGGATGGGCAGACAGAAGTGGTCAACAGAAGTCTAGGAGAATTGTTGAGGAGCTTAGTGACGGAGCACCATAGCAGTTGGGACAATATATTGCCGCAGACAGAGTTTGCTTACAATGACTCAGTAAATCGGAGCACAGGAAAAATTCCATTCCATATTGTCTATGGGGTGCAGCTGAGAGGAGTTTCTAAATTAAGGGATTCAAAACAAACTGATACTAGCAGTGCTAGTGCAGGAGAATTCGCTGAAGCGATGAAGGAACTTCACAGCCAGGTGAAAGAGAGACTATTGAAGTCAAGTCAGGAGTACAAAAGCAAAGAAGATCAACATCGGAGACAACTTCAATTCGAAGTTGGTGATCTGGTTCTGGCACATCTGAGGAAAGAAAGGTTCCCGAGAGGAACATACAACAAGCTAAAGATGAAGAAAATTAGACCATGTAAGGTCTTGGGGAAATTTGGAGAAAATGCTTATGAGATTGAATTGCCCAATGGGATCGAAATTTATTCGATATTCAATGTTGCATATTTATACCCACACAAATCTCAAGAAACAGAGACTGCAAGTGATGAACAACCAGAGGTTCAGTGGAAAAAGAAAATGCCAGTTGCAGAGAAGCCACAAATGGAGCAGATACTGGATAAACAAGTGGATAAGAAAACCAGAAGGAAGGAATATTTTGAATATTTGGTCAAATGGAAAGGCCATCCCATTGAAGACACCGGCTGGGAGACTGAAGAAGAAATTCTGAAGCATGGACATACCATGCAGAAGCTCATGGACAGGAGCCCATGCAAATTTTCAAGCGAGGGAGTATGATGCAAGAGAATCCTTCATGACAAGCGAAACCAATGTGGAAGCAAAAGACAGTTGGAAGACGTCCAACGCAAGTTTTTGAATTTTCCTTGAAGCTGATGTGATAAACATAAATGAGGTCATTTATTGAAGGTACCTTGGAGGAATGTAATCAGACCTTGAGCGCCCCGCTCTCATCTGAGATAGACAGAGGAATTTATAGCAGTAAATGTAAGTAGGTAGAATTGAATATTAGATTAGACAGTTCTAGAAGAAAGAGGGAAAACGGATATAGACACCCTCATTGTATCATTGTAATAGTAGTTGAGAATTCAGGAAGAATTAGAAGAATCCAGAGCATAAGATAGAAACAGAGAATTCTATAAGAACACCCATGTACAGATCTTGAATGAATAGAAGAAATTGATTTAGATTCATGTCTGTCGTGTTATTCTCTGTGTATGTGTGTTGAATGCTATGCTCATGAGTATTTAATTTCTATGATGAATTTTCTATTATGCTGTGTGGATTATTTCATGTGTTGAGATTGAAATCTGAGAGGAAGTGGAATGAGTTACAATTGTTTCTCTATCTGAGCAAGGATACCTGCAAGGAGTGCAGTTGAAGTCATCCGCAAGGAGTGCGTTGACAGAAGGCTCCGGTAGTCTAACTCTTATTCTTATTCACCCAGAGGAGAAATCGGGTAATACGAGCTATGCAAGGAGTGCACAGGCTAAAGGGAGTCTCAGTCATGAAACTGAGCGAGGTATTGAAGGACTACTGCTGCAGGTGTGCGCAGAGTCAAAGAAACTCAACACTTAGAAGTGTTTGAGAAATACCGCAAGGAGTGCGTGTAGAGAACCTCTTTGAGGTCGAAAGGCTGAGAAAATATCAGGAGGGACAAAGCCTTCAAATCTATTGAAGGGTGGTACAGGAGATTTTCGTGCCAAGAAATCCCCAAGGGGAAGAAATCGACAGTTAGGATCTTACAGGGGAGATTGATAAACCCCGTAAGTTGTTGGATCCCGCAGAGGGATGAGGAGGTTACGACCGCACTAGAGCCGAGCTCGAAAGGTCGGTGATACATTGGATCAGCGGTTGTTTTCCCATCAGCCGTTAGATCTTGGGAAGCTACGCAGGGGATAAGCCCTAAGGAGAAGAGGAGTCCCAGAGGAGACATCGGGATATTGGTGTCATTGGCCTTTCAAAGGGGTAAGAATTAGAGACCTTGAAAGTCCCGAAATTTCGAGAAAAGATCCTAGCCGTTGATCTCAGTAGGACACGTGTCAAGAAGCCAAGGAGGCATCGGGGTTCGGCACATCAAAAATTCTGGGAGCAGAGAAATCACAACACCAGGAGTCGCAATCCGTGAAATCCCGACAAGATTTGAACCATCCATCAGCGAGGACACGTGGCAGGAGATCCAAGGAAGCCATGAATCAGAGCATCGGGGTTTCCAGAGACAAGAAACTCTTTCACATTGGAATCACGATCCATGATTTCCCGACAAGATCTGAACCGTTCGATTTGAGGACGTGTGTCCCAGGATCCAAAGTAGTCGAGGTTCGACATTTCAGGGTTTTTGAAGATAAAGGGATTGTTGCATTAGAAATTGTGATTTTGAGATACCCAATAGGGTGAGAAGGAAGCGGTGACATGGAGGAGTAAGCTCTCACGTGCATCGGGGATCAGCATATCGGGATTCTCAGTGACGAGAAAATCACGGCAGGAGAAGTCACAGAAATCTGAAACATGACGGTCCCACAGTCATAGCATTTCAGTGGAGGACAGGTGTCACCCCATATCGGGGATCGGGACTTGGAAGGGTTCGTGAACTAGTGCAACAGGAATCGTAGTATCCCGATACATGATTTCCCAATCACAACAGGAGTGTGGGTCATAGGCGATAGAGTAAAAGGACAGGTGGCAAATTGTTGTCACAGATCAGGAATCAGGGATTCGACGAGGCAGGTTCTCGCAACATTGTAGGTGCCGATTTCCCGACAACAGAAAGTCTCGATAAGAACAAGGGAGCATTAGCATTGAACCACATTGGGTTTTGGGGAATTGAAAGACCCAGATCCGTGTCTGTAAGACTTGCGATCACGCGAAGTTTGATTTCTTGATTTTGATAGGGAGATCATAAGGAGAATTTCTATGGGTGGTAAATTCCCAAAAGGGATTAAAGAGCATTTCATTTCTTCAGGCCTAGGGAAGAGAAGGTATTGTGGGAGAAGACGTGCCTTGGGTGGCGCATTTGCATTAGAAAACTGAGAGAGTAAGTCAAGTCATGGAAGACATGCTTAGGATGTATGTAATGGATAATCAAACCCAGTGGGAGAAGTACCTACCTTTTGTAGAGTTTGCCTACAATAACAGTAACCATAGCTCCATCAGAATGCCACCCTACGAAGATTTGTATGGGAGGCCATGCAGAATGCCATTGAGTTGGGATAGACTAGAATACTGAGTAACAGTTGGGCCAAAATTGATTCAATAAATGGAGGAGTAGGTGATTCAGATTAGGCAGAGACTAAAGGAAGCACAGGATAGGCAGAAAAGCTATGCAAATGCACACAGGACCGACCGAAGTTATGAAGTGGGAGACCAGATTTTCATTCGTATCAGGCCTAATAAGAGTACCATATGGTTTAGGAAGGGGGAAAAATTGTCACCTCGGTTTATAGGACCATTCAGGATCCAAGAGAAAATTGGACCCGTTGCCTATCGTCTCGTACTGCCACCCCACTAGCATAAAACTCATAATGTATTTCATGTATCTGTTTTACATCATTATATTGCTGATGAATCACATAAACTAAATTGGAAGGAATTGTAAGTGTCGGACATGGGAACCCTCATGGTAGAACCGTTACACATATTGGACCATAGAGTTTGACAGCTCAAGAATTGTCTAGTAGACCAAGTTAAGGTCCAGTGGGACAAGTATAGTTCATGATTTGCTACTTGGGAAGATGTTGAGACACTACGGCGAGACTACCCCTCACTATTTTGACCACCTCGAGAACATGTTTCTCGAAGGTGGGGTGTATGTAACAGCACCTTTTGACTTAGACAACCAAGATTACCTGAGGACTATATACTTTATTTTCTAAGTCACAGTGAAACTATTAAGTGATACACTTAAACTTTAAAATTTACGAACTTTTATGAATGTTTAAATGTTATTGATGATGATGTATATGATGCGACAAATTGTGAGAATGAAGAATTTTTTATGATTGTTTAAAATACTATTAGAATGATGTTGGATATGATGCAATCTTTTTGGGTAAATGATAATCTGATGAATGGGTGTCGAAAATTGAATTATAGGATATTATGAGATCTATTTCTAAGTGAAAAACTTTGATGTTAAT
>JZKD02S1713208.1:352685-375847 GCA_000966675.3 Picea glauca
CCTAAGATGTTAGCTAAACAATAATTGTTTCTTATATAATATTAACTAAATTAATTATCATTAATTATTTTTTCATAATTGTCAATGGTTATTTAATTATTAATCAACTCTTTAACTATATGAGTAAAGAATTAATAGGGGTGATAATTTAATTTATTAAAACATACATATATGAGTGGGATAACAAACATTAAATAAAAGGATAAGAAGCATTAAATAAATTGGACAAGACATTAAATAATAAGATAAGGTAATGAATGGAGGGATAAGGAATTTAATGAAATGAAGAGTCAGTGAAGGTGGGATAAGGGGGGGGAAAGGACTTGGAGGGGGATTATTCTACAGGGAGTTGGGGATGAATTTTGGGAGAGCTGGGGGATTGGCAGAGTGAAATTTTGAGTGGAATTGACACAGTGCACCGGGGGCTGCTGGGGGTTTTGGGCTTGGAGGGCCAGGATATCCGTTGATATCCTAGGGCTAGGGAGCTACCTAGTCGGCAGGGAGGATGGTTTTGGGTAGTGTTTTTCAGAGCAGGAAGGAAGCAAGCGACAGACAAAGGGAGGATTATCAACATCAGACTTAGGTATTTATCTAAAATTTATGCATTGTGGTATTATATTGTGGTATTATGTTAGAAAGATTTATTATTCATTGTCAAATTTAAGTTACGGAAGTTACTGTTATAAAATCACTGTGTTATTAAATTACTATATTAGTTTATCAAAATAAATTGATGTAAAATTAAATCCGGTTGTTACATACTTTGTAAATCTTCCACTGTTTTGATGTATTTTTCGTCATTACCACTTGCAGATTTTATCCTTTGTTTAATGTCACTTTCTTCCCTGCTAAGACTTATCTCACGCAACCGATAAATTTTTCTACCTAAGGCATCTACCACTTTTTTTTCCTTACCGTTGATGTGTTTTACTTCAAAATTGAATTCACTCAAGAAGGCCAGCCACCTTGCTTTCCTTGCGTTAAGATCTGGTTGACTGAATAAGAATTTCACACCATTGTTATCGGTTAACAACAAAAAATTTCTTCCCATTATATAGTGTCACCACATTTTTAACGCATGAATTACAAGTGCTAATTCCAGGTCATGTGTGGCATAGTTTTGTTCATGTTCTTTTATATTTCGTGACTCATAAGAAATAACATCTCCTTCTTGAGTTAGAAGACCTCCCAAGCCTTCTTTGCTTCCATCCACACAGATTGTAATGTCTTTATCAATGTCTTCTACCTTTGAAATAGGTGGAGTAGATAACAATTCCTTTAACTTATTAAAACTGTCTTGACATTTCTGCGACCAAGTAAACTTTGTTCCTTTTTTTTTAAGGGATGTGATTGGGTATGCAATATTAGATAATCCCTCAATAAATATACAGTAGTAACTGGTAATTCCCATGAATGACCAGATTCCTTCCACATCCTTAGGGATAGGCCATTCCATGATGGATCTTACCTTCTCTGGGTTGATTGCAATACCTTCTTCAGATATTACATGTCCTAGGTACGGTATTCTCTTTTGGTAGAAGTCACATATGTCAAATTTTGTATACAAATTGTGTTTTCCTAGGGTATGCAATTGATCTAGGTGGATATCGATGGCCACACACCTTTTCCAAATTTCTCAAAACAATTTTCTGGCAATTTTGGCAATTTACTATTTTTAGTAGGTTTTAATCTCTGGGGCTATTTTGAGGGCCCAAATGAAGTTTTTTCCAAATAGAGGTTCTCAATGATAACCAAAGGAATAATTGAGCCCCAAAAATGAATCTCCTCAATGACACCTTTCCAACGAGCTATCACATGCCTAAAACAAAGATCGTATGCAAACGTTATGACCCCGAGAAGTTGATGTACGCACTTATCACAATGGGGCCCACATGACTTTTGGCACTTCATCTCCTATGGTTAGGTTTTGGATGAATACGGTTTTTGGAATTTCTTCTTATTGTAAAAATTCTTTCAGAGCTACATTGTAATCATCTTCTTGCGAATGTGAGTAGCTGTCACATCTCTTCTTAGAGATAACCTGCCACCATTCTAGCGAGTCTTTCACTCTATATTTTTACAGTCTCTATAGATTTCTTTCATTAATAGAAATCATGTATTACTGTATATATGTGTTTATGGTTGCATATTTGATATATTTCTATTATATTATTGAATATATGCAATATCTTTGTGCATTTCTTTATTATATCTCCAATTTCATTTTGTGCTGAAAATAATCCGGATTAGCGGTTTCAGAACATGCTACTCTTGATCATTTTTTCCATGCATGTCCCCGACGAGGTCCAATTATATAAAGTTAGGTATTGATATTGTATCTCTTGAATACAATATCTTTGACACACCGAAGAAACCCTCAATGGTGGAAGAAAATAAAAATGACAGACCAGACAATCCTATCAATCTATTGCTTGAGGAAGCACTCACACGACAAAGGGAAGAAATGATGGATAATTTTTACAACATCCTTGAATGTCTACTGATAGAATCAGGTGCATATTCATAAGCTTTACCTTCTTAACCTTTCTTGAATCAACTACACTAGGAGTAATATAACTCAGAGTAGCTCCTCGGTCAATTAAAATAGAAATATGATTAGTATTAACTTTACCTTAAACTTCCACTATAGTGGATTGATGATCATCTTGTCAACCATCCACAAGTGCATTAATTTTGTGTACGCTCCTATCCACATATCCTATTGTAGAGTCCTCTTGCAGGTTATGAACCGTGGTCCTTGAGCTGAAGTTAAACGTGGACAATTCCTCCTTAAATGAGGTTCTCCACACTCCCAGTATTTTAACAGTTCCCTGTGGCTGTCCCCAAATTTCATATTTCCTAGATTGATTGGTCTAACTCCCCCTTGGGTGTTCTTGTTATTGGAATGGAAATATTTCGTTTCGAAATTATTTGATGCATTCTGGAAACAGGCTGGTTGGAATCCCTTTTTCCGTCGATTTGTTTTTTCATGTTTCTTATCTTTCCAATCCTTAGGAAGTTCAGACCGATGTTTGTACCGATCATAGCACAATCATGCATTTCTAAAAACTTTGCTTAAGGTCTTGGGGTTTTCGAATTCAATTTTGTCCTTATAGTAATGTGGTAGGACACTTAGGAACCACTGGATTTTTACTTTGTATTCCCTGATGTATGGCACAAATATTAATAATTCAAGAAATTTGTTTATCAAGTTGTCCATGGTCATTTGGCCGAGTCTTAGCTCATAAAATTCTTTGGTCCTTCTCTCATAATAACTTTACGATAAATACTATTTCTTGAAGTATGTCTTGAAATCCAACCATTCCATCTATTTTCCCTTTAAGCCCTTGGCCAACTTTAGGTCCTGCCACCAGAGACTCTCCTTTCCTTTCAAGTAATATACAACCATTCTGACCTTCCTGTTACTAGAATAATTATATATCTGGAAATGCTTCATGATATCCAGTAACCATGCTTCAACCTCTTCCCCTATCCTGGACTCTCCGTCAAAAGTTGATGGTTTGGTATTCTTGAATTCCCCTCCCAGGTGATCTACCTATTTCCTTTTCCTTCCTGTTGTTGTTTTGTTTTGTTTTGTTGGTGTTCCTTTGAAAGAACTATTCTCATTTTCTGCTTCAAGACCAAATCTTTTGGAGGCTCTTATGTTGAACTCTTCATCCTTGTCCTGGTCTTTTGGAATATTATTTGTTATGATGCTGCACAATAACACTTCATTTATTTCTTGTTGGTCTTCGTGTGCCTTTTTCAGTTTCTCATTTTCTTCCTTGAATGCTTGTAGTTCCACGATAAGGTTCCTCATTGTTTCTAGAACCTGGGTGGCTGAACTTCCATCACTATTTTGCCCAAGTTCCCTAGGAGGTCCTTAATCATGATTCTCCTCAAGTCTGATCTTCTCTTCCTTCTGTGTTGCCATTATCACAACAGAACAAAAATTTTATGTTTGTAACAATAATCATTTTTGTTAGTTTTTCCTTTAACATGATAAAATATACTCAACTAGCTTTGGCCCTGCTTTGAGGTGCAAGTGTTGTAACCTTCAGCTCTTATACCATATGTAATGTACCCCCCCAAAAAAATAAATTTATTAGGGACATTAAATCTCTTTTATCTTCAAACAACTTATTTCGAAACAAAACTTTAATATATGTAGGTAGTTTTGTCTTTACTATTGACTTTTGCAAAGCCTACGTTTACCATTTTACGGATACAACCATAATATCATGTAGAAAAATATTCATCTCTTAAATTACTCCATCCTATACAAAAATCAAATATGTGACAGTTAAGGAATAGCTTTACTATACCTTAGAGTCCTACTAAATATCATTTATATTCACTAGTGAAAGTATAAAAAGTTTAACATTTAAAATATTACAACCTCAAGTACTATTACCACAATCTCTATGTTAAAAACATTACCTTATGTATTATAGGGGGTCCTATACGAAATCAGATTCATAGCATAGGCATCCCCTTTATCAAATACATCACAAAATTTAGATATATGGGTGGACTTTACTTATTAAACTGTCTATAGTAATAAATCTTCATGGTCAAGTGTCTATGATTAAAACTCCAACCACTACTACCACAGGAATAGTAATATGGTTAATGGTTGGTGTCATTATGAAGCCCCAACGATACCAGTTACCAAATTCTGAGCCCGATAATGAAATTGGAACCAGAAGGTAAGACTCATAACTAAATGGGGCATGAGTAAAGGTGCAGTCATAGCCCTGTCTCACTCGTATCACCATTCTCTAATAAATTGATGTGAAGTAAAAATAAAATAAAAGTGATTCGTTGTATTAAAACCCTATCTAAACCATTTATGGCTACCTGTGAAGGTACCTCCATGGGGTTGATTCTCGACCACCGTGTCCAATACAAGTCGAGCACATCCATCATTTCACATGGTAGTGTACTAACTCATGGCCGTCACTATACTCCTCTAGCGAGGTTCGAGGAAAATCATTATAACACTTTAGTCTAGGGACGTCGATCGTTTTTCTCTTCATGTTCATTTATTCCTCTGTTACTGATTAGTAACAATGGGAACCCAATCCCGACTAATGATGGAAGAGGATTCAGGTGGTTAGTGCTCCTACTAAACAAAAAAATGTAATTTCTCGCATCATGTAACTTAGACATGCATCGCATTGGCACCATAATAGGTTACTGCTCCTATACAGGTTTACATCTTGGTCTGCACCTCTGGGTTTTCAGTTCTTGAACTAGGGTTTATAAAATTCCTCTAAATGTTAGTAGTTCCATGGTTGTCTCGTTGTGTTAATGCACCTCCTCCTGCAAGCAATGTTTTAATATTAAGTCATTTATTAGTCTTTAAGGGTTTTTCATTTGTCTTTATGGAATTAACCCTAAATCTAAAACCTCGTTCCATGAGAGATATCATACCTTTGTAATATTTAATTCCGTTCTATAATTTTGGGTGGTATTATTAGGATGTCGAAGGCCTCTATGAGTATAAACATACCGTTTACCTATGTAGTTATTTTCACGCACTGTAGTTTGGTTATTCTCCCTTATTCATGCTCTACACATAGGTTGAAGAAAAGAACCCCACACATCACGTTTTGCTCCCTATTTTCCTCCAAACTGGGTGTTGGGTAAGCCTCAACCTGCTATCTGTAATTAAAATACCCTTGAAGAAATTCGTAAAGGTGAAAATTCTTGATTAATTGTTGCATAAAATATCTCTGTGTCCTATGCAACGCAAGCATACGTATCCTTGCACTAATGACTCTCTATCCAAGAAGTCTATGTTTAATCTTAGTTTAAATCATAGTTTACTAGGTTTTGAAAACATCCATTCATAATAGTATTAAGGTTTTTGTCGACAAGGTTGTGACCTCGATCTTTTTCTTATCGCTTATGCTTGCGTTTTTATTTAAGTTGTTCATGGCATACCTATCACCCGAGAACCCCTTCGTTAAATCTTTTTCTGGGTTCCTTCAGTCACTCCTCGATCTTCTTATGGTCCTCGTTGTATGTATAAGATGTATATCTATTATTCCTATTTTATTATGTGATATGTCTCATGGATTCGTAAGGAGGCAAGCTAGAATGAATTCCTGAACTATCGGCTCTTAAAAAGAAAAATACACATCTGAGACTTACTGTGATTTATTTTTCCTTCGATTTACACATATTTGTAAAAAGTTTCATGTGTATGCAATAGATTTTTCTTTCTCATGTGTAAATTTTAGTAATTGGTTTGTGGGACTTCCTCTTAATCTAATCACATTGCTCATACTTGTACAGGAATTGTTAAAGTCATTAGGATTCCTCGGTGTGTAAGTTTCCTAGAATTTATACGATTTACCCTAAGTACTCTATTCTGGAAATCTGTGTTTAAACTTATCTATCTGTACTTCTTCGACGTAAATAAAATAATAATTGATGTATTCATAACTCCATCTAATTTTCTTCCATTGGACAGATTGTGTTTGAAGGAAATTAAATATTACAGTAGGCTCGAAAAAGCATATATTAATTTCATTATATGCTTGTATTTGTTGGCATGTTTTCAGAAAGAGGCAGAGTATGTTTGTTTGTCATTGATGGAAAATATCACGATGAACAACAAAATGATGATTGCATGGAAATATTAGAAGCTAAACTCCATTTTAGGTATCAGAAGCTAAACTCTATTTTGGATTTTCGGATACCGGGAGTTGGAGGTGTCAAAATAGCTCATCACAGAAATGACGAAATGTCGAAATACCAGATGTTAAACTCCATTTTGGGTATTAGAAGCTAAACTCTATTTCAGAGTTTCGGATACTGGGAGTTGGAAGTGTCGAAACACTTCATCACAAAAATGTTGAAACGACGAAATGCGAAACGCCAAAATATCAAACCATTGATCTAACTCCATTTCAGAGTTTCGGATACCGAGAGTTGGAGGAGTCAAGAGTTAAGACTCTTCATCACACGAGTCTTGAAGTTGCGAAATGCGAAACACCAAAATACCGGACCATTGATCTGACTCCACTTCAGAGTTTTGGATACTAGGAGTTGAAGGAGTCAAGAGTCGAGACTCTTCATCATAGGAGTCCTGAAGTTGTGAAATGAGAAACGCTAAAATACCGGATTGTTGATCTAACTCCATTTAGGAGTTTTAGATACCAGGAATTGGAGGAGTCAAGAGTCGAGACTCTTCATCACAAGAGTCATGAAGTTGCAAAATTGTGAAATGCCAAATTAAAAAATTACGAAAGGCGCTAAAAACTAAAATCCATTTCGGAGATTGCGACTTGGAGAGTCGAGATGCCTCGCAACAGGAATTCATGACATGCAAAATCGTGAAATGTTGAAATGAAAATTGCGAAAGGCACTAACAACTAAACTGCATTTCAGAGATCATGACTTAGAGAGTCGAGATGCCTTGCAACAGGAATTCGTGACTTGCAAAATCGCTAAATGACTAAATGTGAAATGCCAAAATGATCGAAGATAGTCCAGCTAAGCTCCTTTTTAGGAGTTTCAGGGATCGCGACATGGAGCATCAAGATATCTCATCACAAGAATTTTCGAAATGCCAAAATGCGAAAGGCATTTTGATTAGGCCCGTGGTCACAGCCAGTTGACATATGGAGTAAGCATGAGACCCATCATTTATAATCCAACGGTGTAGGTTAATCAGGAATATGATCGAAGGGTTATTGTTTCTCCTCATGATTAATTGTTCAATTACGATTCAGTTAGCAGAACTGAATCATGGTTATTGGACGGTTCGTGTTTTAGTTGTTGAAGCATTGTTCTAGGGATTTGAGGGGTAAATGAAGGGGTTGTAGTGTATAAAAGACACTTGTAGTGACTGTGTGTGGTTGGTTGTTCTGACTGAAAAATGATTTGAATTGTAGAAAGGTAAAATTACAGTATGCGCAGTGTGAAGAAAGCTCAGAGATAAGGAACATAAGTTGAACATAGGAGAAAAGGTGAACAGGGCAGAATGTGCACATATCAAAGAGCATGATAAGGACATAGAAAGAATAGATAGAAAGAGGCAGCAAGTCAAGCCAAATATGAACAGAGTAGAAGAATAGTGTAGTAGAGAAGAATTGCAGAACAATGAAGAAGTGGTAAGAATTGATTTATATGTGTTGTTGGTTATTCGATCATTTATTTGTAATAAGGGTGGTAGGGAGGTTCTAGGGAGGACTGTTGTCCTCAGAGGTTCAAGTGGGTGCTTGAACACAGGGAGTTGTAGCTTCCATCTGGTTGCACCCAGAAAAATCAGGGTGGCAAGGTGGTGTAAGGGAGAGCAAGTGTTTTCTGTTATACAGGTTGGAGCTTCTGTAACTAGAAGTTGGTTCTTCCATCCAAATGGTGTTGGAACACTCAGGGAGTTGGTGATTCCTTCTAGTGGGTGCTAGAGAAACTAGAGATTTGGTGCTCTCAAACAAGTTGGAGCTTGTAAAATAGTGGTAGTAGCCCCACATTGAGTTGGTGCTCAATTATAGATGATGTACGGAACTTAAAAGACTGTCTATCATTTCGAAGAAGAAGAGGTTTTCTCCCTTTATGGGTTTCCTCATGAAAATCTATCTCTATGTATATCTTATGTGTGACTGATGCTCATTATCTATGTTGTCCATATGTTGTATAATATTGATGATCACTTGAAGAAATATTAAGAATGATTTAATAGACTTAAAATTGTTTAAGCACAATAACAATTAATTCACACCCCCCCCCTCTCTCAGTTGTATTAGTAATTTAAACAATTGGTATCAGAGTGGGTTCATTTTATTTAAAGGTAGATCTGTAAGCTTAAACATGACAAGTCATGAAGGGACTTCAACCAGTAAGCCTCCTCTGTTTGATGGAACAAATTTTTCCTTTTGGAAGGTTAGAATGAGAACATACCTAATGGCCTTAGGTGTTGATGTTTGGGATGTAGTAGAGACTGGATACATAAATCTTGTTGTGCTAGCTTCCAAGGATGATAAGTTAGAATTTATCTTTAATGATAAGTCGATTTTGTAAAGGTGATGCATCTTCAAACTGCCAAAGAAATGTTGGATAAACTTATTAGCAGCTATGAAATAAATGAGAAAGTAAAAGATGCCAAACTTCAAACATTTAGGTTGAAATTTGAACAACTAAAGATGAATGAAGATGAAACAGTTAGCAAGTATTTTTTAAGAGTTGAAGAACTTGTGAATGCCATGAACTGTCTTGGTGAGAAGTTTAAAGAATCAATTTTAGTTCAGAATATTTTAAGATCTTTTCTTGATAAATTTAATCCAAAAGTCTCCGCAATAGAAGAACTAAATGATCTTAAAACTTTGTCCATTGATCAAATCCTAGGAACTTTAACAACATATAAAATGAGAATCAACAAAGATAAATTCATTACTAGAGAAACACCTTTTAAAGAAGACAAGAATACTGATTCAGATTTAGATGATATTGAGGCAAAATTTGTGAGAAGGTTAAAGAAAGGATCAAGAAAATATCTAGGCAAGGTTCCCTTCAAATTTTTTAATTGTGGTAAGATAGGTCATTTTTCATCTAAGTGTCCCCATCAGAAAAAGGACCAGAACTCTGATGATGAAAAGAAGTACAAATTCAAGAAATATAGTAAGAAGAAAATTTGTGTTCAAATAATGACAATTCCTCATAAGACATAGATAGTGATTCATCATGTGAAGACAAAGTGAATGTTTTTATGCTTATGGCTATGGAAGATATTGATGATGAACATAGAGGAGGTGAAATGGATGATTAAGAAGATGTTGTGGATATGGAAGGTGAATTAATCAGTGCTTTGGAAGAAATTGAAAGACTCAAATGTAAGAAGAGAAAACAAAAACAGTTGTTGAAGCAGTTTAAAATGAATGGTGAAAAACCTGATGAAAACTTTTCTCTACTAAAAGTGGAGTTAGAAGAGGCAAATAAAATAGAAGACATATTGAAACAATAGTTTTCAGACAAGAAACCAAGGTGTGAAGCCTTAGAAGAAGAGATAGTAAAAACCAGAAAAGAAATGGAGAAGTTTAAGGGATTGTATCACCAAAATGTGCCAATTATTAAAGCCTCAAAAGGATTAGCCTCCATTCTAAATCAGAAAGGAAACCCAAAGTTGAAATTTGGATTGGGATATGAAGAAGGATCAAGTAGTTATCATCCAAGTAATACAAAACCTATAAAGTTTTTCAAATCCTCAAAGATTGACAACGGTCACTCTGCAGAAACAAGGAAATAAAATCAACCACCAAGAAGGAATGAAAGAAAAAGTACCAGAACCAAATTTGTAGATCAAAGAGATTATCATCATGGAACAAATCGACCTCCTCAAAGAAGACATACTTTTTCAAGGTACAAAGGTTTTTTCTATGGTTATTTTTTTCTGCTCTAATTTTGGTCACAAAGCTATAATTTTAGATATGAACATTCAAGATATTCAACGAATAACCATATTCCACAACAAAGATCGAGACAAATAAGCAACGAGAAACCTCATACTATAAATCATGCGATGGATGGGAAAAGGACACAGGTTAAACATAACAATAGTTATGAGCATAAAAATCACTATGATATTATATTTAGTGAACCAGAATGTTACATCTGTCATAACTATGGACATAAAATTGCAGATTGTCACTTAAGAAATTGCAAGCTAGATTTGATCCCCACTGCGGAAAATGTCAAGGTCTGGAAGAAGAAAGTAGATGACAAGTGTGGGCTAGTGTTATCAGCTCAAAGACAAAAGAATCCCTGGTATATTGATAGTGGATGTTCCAAATATATGACTGTAGACAAAAGTAAGTTTCTAACTCTAAGTGAAAGCAAATCAGGCAATGTAACTTTTGGAAATGATGCATAGGGAAAAATAAAAGGTAAATGAATGGTAAGTTTGAGTAATGGAAAAGGGAAATATCAACATGTGTTGGTTGTATAAGGTCTGAAACATAATCTTATTAGTGTCATTCAAGTCTATGACCGAGGTTGTGAAGTCATTTTTACCTCTAAAGACTGTATAATAAAATATGTGAACTCAAGATAGCTAGTTGCAAAAGGGATAAGAACAGAAAACAATGTCTATGTGTTAAAAGAAGAAAAATAAGAATGCCACTTAAGAAAGTATGATGAAAGTTGGTTGTGTCATAAGAGACTTGGACACCTAAATTTTGATCATATAATCAAGCTCAGAAACAATGGGGTAGTAAAAGATCTTCTGAAGATATCAAAGCCATACGACTCTGTTTGTAAACCCTGCCAGATAGGAAAGCTTACTCGCACTCAGTTCAAATCTAAAAAAATTCCTTCAATAGAAAAACCTCTTCAGTTAGTACATATGGATTTATGTGACCCATCAAGGAAACAAGGTACAGGAAAATAAAATTATTTTATGTTGATTATTGATGACTATTCTAGACTAACATGGATTGCCTTTTTGAAGGAAAAATATGAAGCATTTGAAAACTTCAAAGTGTTTAAGGCTCTAACTGAGAATCAAACAACAGAAAGATTAAAGGTAGTAAGGTTTGATAGAGGAGGAGAGTTTAGTTCATGGAACTTCAAAGAGTTATGTGATAAACATGGGATCAAAAGAAAGTACACAATTCCAAGGAATCCACAACAAAATGGAGTTGTTGAGAGGTAGAATAGATCAATATAGAAAATGGAAAGATCAATGATGAATGAAAGGAGCATACCTCATACATATTGGGCAGAAGCAATTCATATAGTCGTTCATATCCTTAACAAAGCTCATTTCACGCCACACAGTGACAAGACTCCTTATGAACTATGGTTTGGAAGACCTGCTTCAATCAAGCATTTTAAAGTCTTTGGGAGTAAATGTTATATCAAGAACAATGATGAAAATATTGGCAATTATGATGATAGAGTCGATGAAGGTATCTTATTGGGTTATGCTACAAACAGTAAAGGGTACAAATGTTACAATAAGAAACTACGTAAACTGGTTGATTGTACAGACATAAAATTTGATGAAGAAATCCTGGTAAAAAATGTAAGTAGTGTTGAACCAAGCACAAAAGATATATTTGAAGATGAATATGAAAAAGTCCAAGGATCAAAAAGGGAAGAATCTGAATCAGATGAAGATACAAATACTCAGACTGACACAAACTAGTAGAAAGAAGAAAAATCACCTCTCAGAATTGTTGGAAAGAATCATCTTGAAAATTGGATAAATGGAGATATAAATAAAGGAGTTTAGACAAGAAGGAAATTGATTAAAGACTCAGAACAATCTCATGTTCCTTTTTTATCTATGACTGAACCTAAAAAAAATTATGAAGCCAACTAGCATGATGATTGGATTAAAGTAATGAATGAAGAGATTGATTATATTGATAAGAACAATACTTGGGAGCTTGTCCCTAGACCTGAAGATAAGAATGTAATAGGTTCCAAATGGGTGTTCAAAAATAAAATGAATGAAAAAGGACAAGTTGTTAGAAATAAAGCCAGATTGGTATGTAAAGGATATGCACAAGTTGAAGGTCAGGACTTTGATGAAACTTTTTCACCAGTGGCAAGATTGGAGGCCATTAGAATGTTCCTTGCATATTCATGCCATAAGAACTTTAAAGTGTATCAGATGGATGTTAAGTCAACTTTTCTTAATGGACATCTAGAGGAAGAAGTATATATGGAGAAACCTGAAGGATTCTCATTGACAGATAATCCTAATTATGTTTGAAAGTTGAAGAAGGCCTTATATGAACTAAAACAAGCACCCCCGTGCTTGGTATTATAGACTAGACAAAATTTTACAAGACAAAGGGTTCAAGAAAGGTATTGTTGACAACAATCTCTACATTAAGTCTGAAGGTGATAATTTACTAGTTGTTTTGGTTTATGTAGATGATATTATTTTTGGTTGTACTAATGAATCATCTTTCTAGTGGTTTTCTAACTCTATGCAAACAAAGTTTGAGATGTCCTTGATAGGAGAACTATCATATTTTCTTGGCTTACAAGTAAAACAAAGCTCTATAGGAATTTTTATATCTGAAGAAAAATATTTGAAAGAGACATTGAAGAGATTTCAAATGGAGGATTCCTCTCCTATTAGTACACCTATGGTGGTTGGTTGCAAGCTCAGTAAAGATGATGTGTCACCCGATGTTGATCAAAGGACATATCGATCAATGATAGACAGTCTTCTGTACATCACAACATCTCATCATGATATAATGCAAGCTGTTGGAATGGTAGGTCGTTATCAGTCAGTTCCTAAACAAAGTCACTTGGTAGTTGTCACAAGGATATTCAAATACTTGAAGGGAATAATAATTTATGGTATGTGGTATCCCAGAAATTAGAATTTTCAGTTAACTGCTTATTCATATGTAGATTGGGAAAACTGTGTTGATGAGAGAAAAAACACCAGTGGAGGAGCATTCTTCCTAGGTGACTCATTAGTAGAATGGCTTAGTAAAAAGAAATGATCTATTTCCTTATCAACTGTAGAAGAAGAGTACATTGTTGCTGCTACTTGCTGCACTCGGATTTTATGGATGATACAAACTCTTGCAGATTTGAAGGTAACTTACATGGATCCCATTCCACTTCACTGTGATAACACCAGTGCCATCAGTCTCTCTAAGAATCTTGTACATCATTCAAAATGTAAGCACATACCAATAAAATACCATTTTCTCAGAGAAAAAGTTACAAATAGAATTTTTCAGGTGAATTATATTCCTTCCATAGAATAGATAGCTGATATCTTCACTAAGCTGTTAGCAGCAACCCCTTTTAGATATCTTCGTTAGAAGTTGGGGATTATAACTTCTTTCATCTAATCTGTTCACCTGGTCAGGGGGAGTACCTATTGAATATTTGTTGTATTTATGAGCTTATCATAGATGACAGGGGGAGTATGTATTGACACAACTAATGGGGGAGTCTGTCTCTTCTTTGACATTTCAAAGATGCTACACTGGTATAATTGGATGTTCTTCAAGGGGTTGTCATCAATAACAAAGGGGGATATTATTGACATGTTTTCAGACAGAGGAAGAGTATGTGTGTTTGTCATTGATGGAAAAGATCACAACCAGCAACACAATGATGATCACATGGCAAGATCAAAAGCCAAACTCCATTTCGGGTATCCGAAGATAAACTCTATTTTGGAGTTTTAGATACCGAAAGTTGGAAGTGTCGAAACAATTCATCATAGAAATGATGAAATGAGAAACCTCAAAATGCTGCACGCTAAACTCCATTTCGGGTATCAGAAGATAAAATCTATTTCAGAGTTTCAGAAAGTGGGAGTTGGAAGTGTCGAAACACCTAATCACAGAAATGCCAAAATGTCAAAATGTGAAATGCCAAAATACCAAACCGTTGATATAACTCCATTTTGGAGTTTTAGTTACTGGGAGCTAGAGGATTCAAGAGTCAAGACTCTTCATCAGAGGAGTCCCGAAGTTGAAAAATGTGAAACGCCAAAATACCAGACCATTAATCTGACCCCATTTCAGAGTTTCAAATACCGGGAGTTGGAGGAGTCAAGAGTCGAGACTCTTCATCACATGAGTCTTGAAGTTGCAAAATGCGAAACGCTGAAATACCAAATCATTGATCTAACTCCATTTTGGAGTTTCGGATACCGACAGTTGGAGGAGTCAAGAGTCGAGACTCTTCATCAAAGGAGTCTCAAAGTTGATAAATCGCGAAATGCTGAAATATGAAATTGTGAAAGGTGCTAACAACTAAACTCCATTTCGGAGATCGCGACTTGGAGAGTTGAGATGTCTCACAATAGGAATTCGTGAAATGTGAAATTGCAAAATGATGAAATGCGAAATTGCGAAAGGCACTAAAAACTAAACTCCATTTTGGAGATCGCGACTTGGAGAGTCGAGATGCCTCGCAACAGGAATTCACGACATGCGAAATTGTGAAATGTCGAAATACAAAATGCTGAAATGATCGAAGCTAGTCCAGCTAAGCTCCTTTTTCGGAGTTTTAGGGATTGTGACATGGAGCATCAAGATATATCATCACAAGAATTGTCGAAATGCCAAAATGTGAAAGGCATTTTGATACGGCTTGTGGTCATAGCCAGTGGGAATATGGAGTAAGAATGAGACCCATCATTTATAATCCAACAGTGCAGGTTAATCAGTAATATGATCAAACAATTATTGTTTCTCTTCATGATTAATTGCTCAGTTACGATTTAGTTAGCAGAACCGAATCATGGTTCTTGGACGATTGGTGTTTTAGTTGCTGAAGCGTTGTTCTAGGGATTTGAGGGGTAACTGAAGGGGTTGTAGTGTATAAAAGAAACATGCAGTGACTATGTGTGGTTGATTATTCTGACTGAAAAATGAGCTGAACTCTAGAGAGGTAAAATTACAGTATGCACAGTGTGAAGAAAGCTCAGAGATAAGGAACATAAGCTAAACAGAGGAGGAAAGGTGAAGAGAGAAGAATCTGCACATATCAAAGAGCATGAGAAGGGCTGAGAAAGAATAGATAGAAAGAGACAGCAAGTCAAGACAAATATGAACAGAGAAGAAGAATAGTGTAGCAGAGAAGAATTGAAGAACACTGAAGAAGTGGTAAGAATTGATTTATTTGTGTTTTTGGTTATTCAATCATTTATTTGTAATAAGGGTGGTAGGGAGGTGCTAGGGAGCACTGTTGTTCTCAAAGGTTCAAGTGGGTGCTTGAACACAGGGAATTGTAGCTTCCATCTGGTTGCAGCCAGAAAAACCAGGGTGGCAGGGTGGTGCAAGGGAGAACATGTGTTCTTTGTTATACAGGTCAGAGCCTATATAACTATAAGTTGGTGCTTCCATGCAGTTGGTGCTAGAAAACTCAGGGAGTCAGTGCTTCTTGCTAGTGGGTGCTAGAGAAACCAAAGAGTTGGTGCTCTCAAACAAGTTGTATCTTGTGAAACAGAGGTGGTAGCCTCACATTGAGTTGGTGCTCAATTAAAAAGACTGCCTATCATTTCGATGAAGAAGAGTTTTTCTCCCTTTATGGGTTTCCTCGTGAAAATTTGTCTTTGTGTATATCTTATGTGTGACTGATGCTCATTATCTATGTTGTCCATATGTTGTATAATATTGATAATCACTTGAAGAAAGATTAAGAATGTTTTCATAGACTTAAAATTGTTTAAGCACAATAACAATCGATTCACCCTCCCCCTCTCAGTTGTCTTAGTAATTTCAAAAGTATTCTTGTCTCAATTTTTATTAGCAACTTGAAAGTTTTGATAACTATGGGAACAATGTCCCCTAACCTTATCTGTAGTCCCGAAATGGGTAGTATACGCCGCTATGGCACATGCAACTATATTGTATCAACCTTATTATTCTTATTATGAAAAATATTAAATGTTTAGCAATATTTTAATTTCTTGTTTATATTGTGGAGTGTTCGGTTAAATTCTTTCAGTTGTGAAATCTAATGATGGGACCCTCTTTCCTTGCAAGGGTACCCATGAGTCATTTCTGGTTCCACTCCTCCCCTTTGAACTATGGAAAGACTGATTCAACAATGTTGGTTGGGAAATGCAGCCATGCGAACTGCAAGCTAAGTACTATCCACTTGCTAAATCTTTATTATTTGAATTTTTGTTTGATTATTTTAACACAGTTTACTAAATATATTGATTTTCCTCTTGTAGGTTCAAACATGTCAAAGAACTCGAAAACAAAGGAAAATGCCTTACTCGAAAGGTATTCGAGTTCCAACTCTTGTTGTTCAAATTAAAACTCTCCAGGTTCTATTTGTTAGTATTACAGGGTCCTTACCCTTGATTACTCTACCGTGATAAGTTTGAATCAAGGTTTCAATGGATAAACGAATTATTTGTAACTTTTTTCTTAATGGAATACACAATTGTAAAAGAACTCCATTTGAATATAATTCTGCAATTAGAATAATAGTTGTATCATGTAATATGTAGAGTATTAAATGTCTATTTGTCTACGAGCCATTATATATATAGAATGCAATTTCTTTCAAAAGTGAGGGTCATTCTTTTCTTTATCTTTGTTATATGGTACTTGTACCAATACTGATATGGTATTCTAGATGTATATTTATGTACATAAAATACATCTATATGGATATATGAAAATACACAAAGTTATCTTTTATTTGATCACATATTCACTTATAAATTTTCCAGAACACAACCAACAGTTCTAACATTCTTTATGCCTAGTCCAACATATACATATATTGCTATCCATGCATATATACTTAAGTCAGCTTCATTAACAATTAAAATTTCACAATAGCTTTCTTATATTTACATAGTGAATATAATCTACCTATAAAGGAAATTATCCTATAACCATTTCATTATGTTAGTTATTAATTAACCAAACATTCAATAAGGAAACAAGTAGATGTACATATTTAAACAAGATGTTGTAACACAAATGGAACAACGAAATTCCACCCAACCATAGAACATAATAACCAAACTACTTTCTTTGTTCACCCCCTAGCTTGACCATGAGTCCATAACGGTGAATTACAATGATCCTATTTTTCTATAGTCCTCCTTTCAGATCAGAAAAATCCTCTTTCCTCACACTCAAAGAATGTTCATAATAGAAAGTGATATCCTCTCTCCAACACATTAAGTAGTGTCCTGCCTCCTCCCATATGTTTTCTATCATGAGCATCTTTTTTCCTAGGTCTTTTCCCCTCCTTGGGAATTTTTGTATCTTTACAAATCCCTAATTTTCAAGGGTTGTTAGTGGTCAAATTCCTCATTTTCCACTTGTAAAATTCATCCCTAAGGTAACTCAAGTTTGTTCCCCACTCATGGAATCATGGTTAGTTGTTTTCAACCTGCCTATTCCTTTTGTCCTTCAACAATTAATATATAAAAAGATTTGTCTTTTACATGTGTCATAGTCAAAGAGTTGGTTTGGAAAATCAAATCTTTTCTCAATAGTCACAATAATTAATTACAAATAATGAAATTCCAAATTCATATTTTCCATAAATGGAAATAAATTTCCACATACGAATTTGCCAAAAATGAAAACTTATTCCTAAGTGCATATAGACTTTAATAATCAATCATTTTTGGGGATATTAAAAAAACACTTGTTCAGTCAATAGGATCTCAATTGAAGACATCCGAGGTGGTTGGCCATTCTAAGAGAGTTTGATTTTGAAGTACAACACATCAAAGGAAAAGAAAATAAAGTTACAGATGCACTAAGTCGGAGAACTAATGAGTTATATGAAATAATTATTAGCAAAACATAAAATGATATTAAGGACATGATTAAATATGCAAGCAAAACTGATGTAAAATAAATCAAAATAATAGATCAATTGTATAAAGATGAGTGAAATATGCACAATACATATATCAGTATAGATAAAAATTCCATGTTAAGGTTCAAAATTAGGTTATATGTACCTAATTCTACTGAGTTGAAGATGATGATTCTTAATGAGTTTCAAAAAAATCCATATTTGGGTCATCGAGGATACTAGAAAATGATAACAAATTTAAGAAAACAATTTTATTCGCCCAATGTGAAATACAAAACAACTGAATATTTGTCTAAATGTTTATATTGTCAATAGGCAAAGCTCAAGCATCAACACCCAACAGGTCTTTTACAACCTCTGCCTATACCATAATGGAAATGATAAATTATTTTAATGGACTTCATTACAGGTTTTCCTAAGACTCAAAGACAAAACGATTCAATTGTGGTAGCGATTGATAAGCTAAGTAAGTCTGTACATTTTATAAGTGTGAAATCTACTTAGAAAACGATTAATATCGCTAAAATTTTTATGAAATAAATATTTAGACTAAATGGGATTCCTAAGATGGTGATATTAGATAGAGACATTAAATTTACATCTAATTTTTCGAAGGAATTATTTGCAAGTTTGGGAATTAATATAAATTTTTTCACAAGTTACCAACCACAGACGGATGGGAAAACAGAACATATGAATCAAATTATCGAAGATATGTTATGAATGTATGTAAGAACAAAACCAACTAAGTGGGAAAAATATATGCACTTAGTTGAATTCACGTATAATAATGGTTATCAAGCATTGGCTAAGATGATTCCATTCAAAGTTTTATATGGAGGGAAATATTCAACCCCGATTAGTTTGTATAATATAGTTGACAAGATTATGGTTGGACCAGAAATGCTCCAAGAAATGGAGAGTATGGTCAAAAGGGTACGGAAATTTTTTAAAAAGGCCTAAGATCCACATAAACTCTATGCAGATTTGAAAATGAGACATCAATAATTCAAAATTGGAGAGCATGTATATCTAAAAATCAAAGCAAGGAGGAGCTCCCTAGAACTAGGAAGTTGTTCCAAGTTGGCACCAAGATTTCCTGGTCCATTCGAAGTCTTAAATTGAATCAGACCAATGACGTATCAACTAAAACTCCATGCAAATTTAAAACTTCATAATGTTTTTCATGTTTCATTATTAAAAATATATATTAATGATCCTACTCAAATCATTAATTGAAACATGGTGTAGGTGGAACTAGAAGGCGAGATCCAAGTGGAACCTCTATGCATTCTAGATAGGAAAGAACCAGTACTTCATAATAGATCCATTGCCCAAGTAAACGTGCAATGGAAGTACGTACTTTAGTCCTGAGGAGGCTACTTGGGAGTTGGAAGAGGAAATGATGAAATCTTGTCCAACTATGTTCCAAGAGATGATTTAAAAACTGAGGACAGTTTTATACTTAAGGGGGAGAGGATATGACACCCTCAAATATTCAAAACGATTTCTTTTAAAGTTATTGTTTTAAAATTAAATTCGAATTTATGGAAATTTGAATTTGAATTTGTGGAAGTATGTAATTATTATTTTTATGACTATTGGACAAAAGTTTGACCTTCCAACTATCCTCTTTTGGTGGATACATGTATGAGACATATATTTTAATAACTTAAATGTTGGAAAATAGATGGAACAACCCAGTTAAAAATAAATGACTATGACTTCATGAGTGGGGAACAGGTTTGAGTTAACTCATAGATGATTTTTGCAGGTGTCATAAGTTGAGTTCTATTACTAAAGGCCCTTAAAAATCAAGGATTGGTAAAGATGTGAAATTCCCAAGGAGGGAAATGAATGGAAAGTTCTATGCAATGGAAAAATGATATATACAACATATGTGGGAGGCATGGCATTGCTTAGTATGTTGGGAAAATGCTTGTTTGTTTTTATGAGCACCTAAGGTGTTAGGAAAATGATTTTATGAATTGTTCAAAGATACAGTGGCTAAGGAGTGACGCTCAGTTTTCCCTTATGGAGTCATGGTCAGGTGACGAGGACAAGTAATTGTGGTTGTTCTGGATCTACGATAGAGAGGAACATGGTTGTTCCATTTTTTTTCCCAGCATTAAAGTTTACATATATACATCTTTATTTACTCTGCACTCTTGTAGTATTATTACAATAGCATGCAAAGGCATTATATTTAACCAATTATCTTTATTTAGCTTATAGATTTGTATGCAACTATGAAGTTCTCATCTATGAAGGATTTATTGATTAGTGTATAGCTACAAAATTAGAGATATTTTAATGTATATGTTGGGTATACATATTGATTCACTCGTATCTACAAAATTTCATGTATCTACATATGCATGCGACATAATCAATTTTTTTTTTTTTATGAATGTATGCATTATATATGAGTTAAACGGATCTTTTTAAATTACATGTAACAAAGAATTGTGGATTTTGTAACTAGAAAATTATAATAAGAGATATTTAAACTCATTTTGCATAATCTTATCAATTTATTAGGTTCTGGAAATTATCATATCAAAATGGTGTGATTAGTGAATGCTATAGTCATGGAATATCTATATCAGAAGAATACATAACATGTGGAAGCATTGTAAATTTTATATATTGGTGATAATCTACAGATTCCCATGAGATTAAAAAGATTGTCTTTCATGCTCATCGAATCTGTCTCTCCTAAGAACAAAGTATGAATTGATGTATTAAAGAGAAAACGTATCACAAAAATAATGTGCATACTATTTCGAATTATTGTAGATACACAACGAATGTTATAGAACATAGAAATATTGTATTATGTTCCAGTTTAGCAAGGAGTTAAAAATTACAGTAAACGAATAAATAAAACCCATGACATGACACTTATACACAAGAAGTTTATTAGAGTGTTGATGTTGAAAGCCAGTCTAGAAATGGATTTTCTCTACATAATCAAATTCCAAAGTCTCAGAATTATGAGATAAGAAAAGGGATTCCCAAGGTGAAACCCGAATACCTTTTGCTGTGAAATTATTTCCTTACTCAACCGCAATAGCGAGAACCCACCAAAAAAATAAATAAAGAATATTTTAGGAGATTGTTTCCAATGAGGAAATAGCGACAAAATAAATAAATAAAACTCTCATGAATGAAAATAGGAAAATAAAAACTTATCTCTGGTTTTTGGTCGAATACGAAACTGTGGTTGATGTTTCTTTTTCTCCTTAGAATACTTGAGTATAAAATGAAATGCAGATTTAACACCCACTAATGGGTTCCCTCACAACAATTCAAGAGAGGGACCCATCAGACGTTCCTCATTCCATCCTTCATGAAATTTTGTATTCCCAACCATTGAATATACCATACTTAAGTTGTAAAATAAGTTAAGTGAAGAAGCATGAGTGATACAAATTATTTTATTACAAACATACTGTATTTAATAGATTTTAACCTAAAAACCCCTTAGTGTTATTATTCCCCGAATACGACATACCCAATATATGGTTACATTAAAAGAAAATCAGAAGGAGAAACCTAAAGCATAGTGGAAGGAAGAGATTCTCGAGTTGACTGACCATTTACGTAGTTTAGTACTCTGAGCATAAACTCAATCATCGAGGTTTTAAAGGAAGAGGCGTACATACCTTTAAATAAGTGATGTTCGAGTAATCAGAGATGATTAGAGACTCACGTTCAGATTTAAACTAAAACTAACATAGAACGAAAGCCCTCTATACACTATGAGTAAAAATATAGTTGATGAACCCTCTTTAAACAAATCAATCTTATTTTTGAACCCTCTAAATCAGGAAGATTTTCTGAATGATGTAGATGTAATACCCAGTGAAGCCAGTACAACGTCTTTTGAACCGTAGATAGTCAAGAAATATACAGACTTAAGGGAAAACTCCAATAATGAATACTCTGAAGTCTAATGGATTAATACGAGAAAACAAAAACGAGCTACCTTAACAAATAGACCTTCTATTATACATAATGAATTATGTGGAACAAGACAATACGAGTGGGTTTAATTTTACGAACTACGAGTAAATGTTACCTTGAGTTTCCTTTCCTTAAAACACTGCAGAGTTCTCTGATCATGTAAGTGGTATTAGAGTTTCTCAAAAAATGAGAATTACCAGAGACAAAGATAGAATGATGGAAGTAATATTGCGAATACGATGCTAATGAAAACTAGTTTTGGTTCTCAAGGAGGATTGTCTCCAGCCCTTCACCCCGTACATCCACTTCATTGTTGTAGGGAATTCATACTTCTTGACATGTGAAGGGTGGAAAGTCAAATCAATTGGTTGGCCCAGGTTGTGAGTACGTATTTTTGTCCGCACAAAAAATATGTGCGCTCTAGAACCATCAACACTACGTCAACATCATGAAATTGATACTCTCACCTTTACCTTAGTTACATAAAGGAGTGTTCGATTAACATTCTCGAGTTGAGCATATTAATCCCTTAATGGGTTATAATACTATAAGTTTACAAAGGCTACCACTTAGGAATCGTAAACAACAAGGTATAAAAAGTAGTGGTGGTTCTATATGAAACTTATATGAACATAGTTTTTCCCATGATTAAATTAATACACTATAAAGCCCTTTTGTTTTACTAAAGCGTTTTTGTATGATTTGTCGAAAGAAAGTAATAATTCTAGACTACAATGTAGGGATCATGTATACAAAAAATTTAAGACATTTGGGACTACAAAACTACTTCCTTTTTGCATAGTCGTGGTATTATGGTAAACTTTTCCTAGGTGATAAAAATTTTCTCAATACCTAGAAGAGGCGTAGACAAGAGAAGTGTGAACGATGATCTC
>JZKD02S1713208.1:387235-399995 GCA_000966675.3 Picea glauca
CCCTTAGTTGGTTTATCAAGGGGACCCAACTATTGCTTACCTCTAGGCCATCATCTCTAGTGATATTGTTTGGGTGCTTGATTATTTTGGGGGCTTGGTTTTAAGATAATTTTCTTCGAAGGCGGAGGTGCGAATATGATCATTTGTAATGTTTTCTTCATGTTCCTTAATCCTTACTTGAAACCATTGTCTAGTATATCCAATGTAGCATTTTCCATAGGAACACAACACCTTCTAGATTCCTTTACCCTAACAATGGTTAGTAGAATCTTTTATGAACATCATTCTTTGTCTGAAAATTATGAGGGGCTTGAAGGATGTCATAATTTTATTTCTTTTCAAGACCTTTCCAATCTTATCTATGACCCCATGGATGTAGAGAAGTTATTCCTTCATGTTGAAGGTTTGATCATTCTAAGGTTGAATATTTCTTCCTTTCTTTTCCATATCCTTCTTGATTTCCTTATGTATGTAGCCTATGGTCTTAAAGACCTTGGTTAAGTTGTCCATCTCTTGTTCAAGATGCTCCTTGTGAAATATTTTTGCTACCCTTATGGTTAAGGTATTGAGAACCCATCTTTTGAGAAAATAGTGGTGGGAGTTTGCTTGAAGGTACCTATGAGTGTGATTTTTCTTATGAAAATCATTTTTGATATAAATTTTAATATAAATTAGGAAAACATAGTACCTTATTTTTAAATTTAACTTAATAATACTATTTTCACATTTAAAGGCCAATAAATTATTATATTATTATGTATAAATCATTAATTTAAAATTTTCCCTCTCCCCATGATGTATCGTAGTAATTTCGTTTTATTTATTTATTTCCCTCGATCCGAAAAAGGTTGTTTTGTTCTTTGAGAAAGTATTCCGGCAAAGAAAAACTTTTTGGAAGTTTGGGAAACAACATGTAAAGCATAAGATACTTGAGGGAAATTTATCGATGCCGACATGTACTTGTAATTCATTCAAGATCTGTAGTTGCTGGCAAGAATTGATGGAGAAGACAACTTAAAATCATATTTTCTATGATTGAAATCAGCATGAACGGATCTGCTAAAAACAAATTCTGTTATATTCTCATTAAATTCAAAACAGGGAGTTCAAGTATGCAATTTCTAATGATGTAAAACTCATATTCAAATTATAATGATGTAAATCAACATTTTCACTAACGTCATTGTTATCTAGGAACCACCGTCTTCAATTATCTGGTTGGACGACGAGAGAGGATCCACCATCTTCAATAATCTTGCTAGACTGGTAGAAACAAAGAAATTGTATTGATATGAATTCAAAGTGGGTTGATTGTAAACTAGTAAACTAATATAATTTTAAATTTAGTAAACTAATCCATATCTAAATTTAAAGTAAAAAGAACTTTATTTGTTTTACTTTAAAACCCATTTGTGTTTTTTTTACTTTAAACTAATACAATATCTCTCCTCATTAATTTTTATGACAATATTAATTCAGTAAAAATTAATATATATCAATCTTTTTTTTATTTTTTTTATTTTTTAAAATAATTATATTAAATTATGAATATATATATAAGAACATGTGTTTTTTCTTAAGAGATTACAGGTTCAAATTCAGAAGGGGGTAGGGTATATATACTTTAGTAAACTTTACTAGTCAAATCGTTGAGAAGAAGAGGATCCCTTATCACACAAACAAGAAAATCTCATACACCAATTTAATGTACTGACTTAACAATTATTATTATTATTATTATTATTATTATTATATATAAATTCAATTTTTTATAATAAATATAAATTTAAACATTAACGACCGTCTCTTATAAAGTTATTGACCAAACAAAACTTTTTAAAACATCGGACTGATTAAAGAGTACACTCGTAAAGAATAGTAGTATAGAATTCATGGACTATTATAAAATTATTGAACAAAACAAACACTTGTAAAATATCATATTTTTTTATTTTTTTTTGTTTCAGCAACTAAGAGAATTTTCGTTTAATTGCGTTCGCATACTAACCAAATTATTATACAGTGTGGTTGCCACTCCCATTCCTTTTCACTGGCCAAATGAAATTGAAGTTGAATTCGAATTAATCTACCTAAGATTGTCAAATGTTAAAATTATTTTACATCGCTTAAATATAATATTAAAACATTTATATATGTGTAAGAGAAAGAAAGCTTGTTATATAAACAATATCGAAATTAAAAGTAAAAGTACAATGAAAATATTAAATAGCCGGGAGTCATGAAACATCTAGGCGTTCATTATATCAAATAGAATGGGTTCTTAAGACCATAATGTATGTTATGTCGCACTATTTTCAAAAGTCATTTAATAGTTTAAGTATTAATTAAGTACAACCAAGTATACACACCTGAAAATATAATATTTAAAAAGAAATTAAAATAGCATTTGATGAAACCTTAATCTTAAAATTGTTGAAATAGTAATTATAAGTTGGTGAATTTTAAGTCTCTGTCATTTATCAGTTAGTCAATTTGTGAGTGTATTTGAGTCTCGGTGCAAATACAAAGGTTTAAGTAGGATCAGTTTGGAAAGTAGGGTAGTTAATTAATGGAACTGGTGTTTATTTTTTTCGAGTTCAGTTAAGTAGATGAAGAGTCATTTGAATTCATCGTCGTCTTTAATGTTGAGTGAGTCTTACTTCTACAGGAAGTCTCAATTTCATCTTTATAAGTTTGAGTCTTTAGTTAGTCAAACAACAAAGAGAGAGGTAGAGATAACATAGTCGTGAAGGAGAAACACCAACAACTGAGGAGTCGAAGAAGTTCGAGAGAACAAGCTCTCTGTCGGTAAAGTCAACAGAAGCTATTGGATCTCAAGCTCGTCACACTTATCATATTTTGTATTAACACAGAACCCCAACCAAAGTTAATATATATCAAGTAGTTTGTGTGTTCACAAATTCATGTGTATTTCTGAGTTTTTGATGTGTTTATAAATTCTTATGTTAAAGATTAAGAACAATGTGAAAAATCATTTTATTAAGTGTGTTATCACAATGTGCAGTAAATCATGCGGTTTGTGCACTGTACGGTAAGTCTTGAGAACTCTTTCGCGAAGTTTTTGTGATGCGTAATATTTGAAATTGCACTGTGAAGAATAGTAAACGTGTTGTAGATCATAGATTTGGTATGAGAAGGTTGATCAAAGAGGGTTTATTAGAACAAGTTTAAGATAAAAAACTCTGTTGAAAGGTGAAATATGACTTCTACTTCAAATCTGCAACCTCCCACTTTTACAGTCAAGAATTATGAGTTGTTGTCCTTGTCGATAAAGGAACTATTCCAAGGTCAAGATGTATGGAAGATAATCGAGAATGTCTATGTGGAACAAATATATCAAGCATCATACCATTCCCTTGCACAAGCTAAGAGGGATCTTGAAATATCAAAGGAAGAAGGATGGAGAGATAATGTTTAGCATACATCAAGCCATGCATGAGAACATACTCCCAAGATTTGTATCAACAAAGAAAGACAACAAGGCATGGGACATATTACAAACCTCTTATCAAGGTATAGAAAAAGTCAAGAATTCTAAACTACAAATTCTTAGAAGAGATTTTGAAACTCTGTCAATTAAATACACAAGTTCAGTAGATTCATTTTACACCCATGTTACTGGCATGATAAATCATATTAATTCTAATGGTGAAACCATAGAGGACAAATTTTTTATTGATAAGGTACTTTGGAGTATTCCTCCAAAATTTGATACCCTTGTTGTGACACTGGAAGAAAGAAAAGACATGAGTCAGTTTAGTCTAGTTGAACAAAAAGATTCCCTCATTAATCATGAACACATATTGAATAGATCAAATATGTCCTTAGAGAATGCATTTTCCACACAGTCATCTATAATTAGTGGAAGAGGAAGGGGGAGCGTTAACTCTAGAGGTAGAGGAAGAAGTTATGTTAGAGGTGGATGAAGTAGTAATCCTAGAAACAATAGTGGAAGAGGCTAAAACCCAAATACTAGTCACCCAATTGGTCAGAGAACTGATAAATCAAAGATTCAATGTCATCACTATAAAAAGTATAGACATTATGGATATGAGTGCAGCAAGAGATAGTATAATTAGAACAACAAAGGTCAAGATCAGTCAATCAATGTAAATAACCAAACCAATCCCATGTTTATGGCACACGTTGAGGAAATGACTATAGTATCACCATTTGAATGCAATTTTTCTCAAGTAAGTCCTTGTGACATATGGTATTTAGATTCAGGATGCAGTAACAACATGACAGGAAACATAGAATTGTTTTCTAGTTTGGATAAGTCAGTCCAAACCAAAGTTACACTTGGAAGAGATATCCAAGTCACTATCTTACGCAAAGCGAGTATAAACATTTTAACTAAGAAAAGAGAACAAAATTTTATGCCTGATGTGAATTATGTTTCTGTTCTGAAGCATAATATGATGAGCATAGGATAGTTGTTAAAGAAAGGATACAAAATCTACATGGAAGATAATCATTGTGTGATTATGGACAGATATCCAAGAAATGAACTTATTGCAAGAATTCATATGATAAGAAACAAAATGTTTCCATTCACATTGAAACTAACCATGAAGAGAAAAAAAACACAAGCTATTAGTAAACCAAAAGTTGTACACTTAGACATTGCATTTATAGCAGAAAGTGCACGCAATTCGAATGAAGAAAATAGTTCACACATTATCAAGAAAGGTGAAAGTGGCATAGAGATGCACACAACTTTCCAATATGAAGTACAAGATGATTCATTTCTATGGAATTTAATATTTGGATATTTGAACTTTAGAGGTCTAAAGCTACTATATATAAAGGATATATTGAAAGGCTTTCCATTGATTGAAAAACTAGAGAGAATATGTGAAGGCTATATTTTTGGAAAACAACATAGAGTATCATTTCCAGTTGACAAGTCTTATAGAGAAAAAGCTCGAGTCGAAATTGTACATTCAAACATTTGTGGACCAACGCAAACTCCATCCATAAGAGGCAGTACATATTTTTTAACATTTATGGATGATTTGTCAAGAAAGAAATGGATTTATTTCTTAAAACATAAATCTGATGCATTGGTTTGTTTTCAATAGTTTAAATCACTTGTGGAGAAGCAGATTGGTTATTACATCAAGTGTCTAAGAACTGACAGAGGAGGTGAATACATTTCAAGATAATTTTATACCTTTTGTAAATTTCATGGCAACTAAAAGCAATTTACTGCACGATATACACCACAACAAAATGGTGTCACAGAAAAAAAGAACATAACCATCATGGAAATGGCGTGCAATATGTTGGCAACCAAACATTTGTTAAATGAGTATTGGGATGAGGAAGTAGCAATTGCAGTATACATTATGAACATATGTCTAACAAAGCTGTGAGTAACAAATTTTCTTAAGAATCCTATATAGGATTGAAGCATAATGTGCCACACTTAAAAGTTTTTTTTTGTGTCGCATATACACATGTTCCATATGAGTTG
The DNA here is from genome assembly GCA_000966675.3 of Picea glauca. Classification (NCBI taxonomy): domain Eukaryota; kingdom Viridiplantae; phylum Streptophyta; class Pinopsida; order Pinales; family Pinaceae; genus Picea; species Picea glauca. Next base: position 392,736 of record JZKD02S1713208.1, read on the forward strand.
AGAAAGAAAATGTACAACAAAGGACATAAATGTATATTTGTTGGGTATTCTGAATAAACAAAAAGATACAAACTGTATGACCCGCAAGGATAGTCATAGTAAGTCGCAATGTTTATTTCGTGGAGAATGACGCAAAGGATGGAAGCATAGATAAGTTTGTCAAGATCATTGAACATGATGACATAGAAGAAGAGGAAGTGGTTCAAATACTAAGTACAATTCATGTTCAGTTCCTTTAACTTCAATTGAAACTTGTAATGTACCCCAAATTACACACAAAAAAATAAATAAATAAATAAATAAAATAAAATAAAATAAAAATTGTTATTAAAGGTAATTAGCTGGAATACTAGAGATCATCGTTCACACTTCTCTTGTCTACGCTTCTAGGTATTAAGAAAATTTTTATCACCTAGGAAAAGTTTACCATAATACCACGACTATGCAAAAAGGAAGTAGTTTTGTAGTCCCAAATGTCTTAAATTTTTTGTATACACGATCCCTACCTTGTAGTCTAGAATTATTACTTTCTTTCCACAAATCATACAAAAACGCTTTAGTAAAACAAAAGGGCTTTATAGTGTATTAATTTAATCATGGGAAAAACTATGTTCATATAAGTTTCATATAGAACCACCACTACTTTTTATACTTTGTTGTTTACGATTCCTAAGTGGTAGCCTTTGTAAACTTATAGTATTATAACCCATTAAGGGATTAATATCGAACACTCCTTTATGTAACTAAGGTAAAGGTGAGAGTATCAATTTCATGATGTTGACGTAGTGTTGATGGTTCTAGAGCGCACTTTTTTTTTGTGCGGACAAAAATACGTACTCACAACCTCGGCCAACCAGCTGATTCGACTTTCCACCCTTCACATGTCAAGAAGTATGAATTCCCTACAACAATGAAGGGGATGTACAGGGTGAAGGGCTCGAGACAATCCTCCTTCTTGAGAACCAAAACTTGTTTTCATTACCATCGTATTCGCAATATTACTTCCATCATTCTATGTTTGTCTCTGGTAATTCTCATTTTTTGAGAAACTCGAATATCACTTACATGATCAGAGAACTCTGCAGTGTTTTAAGGAAAGGAAACTCCAGGTAACATTTACTCGTAGTTCGTAAAATTAAACCCACTCGTAGTGTCTTGTTCCACATAATTCATTATGTATAATAGAAGGTCTATTTGTTAAGGTAGCTCGTTTTTGTTTTCTCGTATTACTCCATTAGACTTCAGAGTATTCATTATTGGAGTTTTCCCTTAAGTCTGTATATTTCTTGACTATCTACGGTTCACTGGGTACTGGCTTCACTGGATATTACATCTACATCATTCAGAAAATCTTCCTGATTTAGAGGGTTCGAAAATAAGATTGATTTGTTTAAAGAGGGTTCGACAAACTATATTTTTACTCATAGTGTATAAAGGGCTTTCGTTCTATGTTAGTTTTAGTTTAAATCTGAACGTGAGTCTCTAATCATCTCTGATTACTCGAACATCACTTATTTAAAGGTATGTACGTCTCTTCCTTTAAAACCTCGATGATTGAGTTTATGATCAGAGTACTAAACTACCTAAATGGTCAGACAACTCGAGAATCTCTTCCTTCCACTATGCTTTAGGTTTTTCCTTCTGATTTTCTTTTAATATAACCATATATTGGGTATGTCGTATTCGGGGAATAATAACACTACATAAAGATAGAGGGATTTTTAGGTTAAAATCTATTAAATACAGTATGTTTGTAATAAAAAAATTTGTATCACTCATGCTTCTTCACTTAATTACAACTTAAGTATGGTATATTCAAAGGTTCGGAATACAAAATTTCATGAAGGATGGAATGAGGAACGTCTGATGGGTCCCTCTCTTGAATTGTTGTGAGGGAACCCATTAGTTGGTGTTAAATTCGCCTTTCATTTTATACTCAAGTATTCTTAGGAGAAAAAGAAACATCAACCACAGTTTCGTATTCGACCAAAAACCAGAGATAAGTTTTTATTTTCCTATTTTCCTTCATGAGAGTTTTATTTATTTATTTTGTCGCTATTTCCTCATTGGAAACAATCTCCTAAAATATTCTTTATTTATTTTGTAGGTGGGTTCTCGCCATTGCGGTTGAGCAAGGAAATAATTTCACTGCAAAAGGTATTCGGGTTTCACCTTGGGAATCCCTTTTCTTATCTCATAATTCTGAGACTTTGGAATTTGAATGTAGAGAAAATCCATTTCTAGACTGGCTTTCAACATCAACACTCTAATAAACTTATTGTGTATAAGAGTCATGTCATGGGTTTTATTTATTTGTTTACTGTAACTTTTAACTCCTTGCTAAACTGGAACATAATACAATATTTCTGTGTTCTATAACATTCGTTGTGTATCTACGATAATTCGAAATCGTATGCACATTATTTTTGTGATACGTTTTCTCTTTAATACATCAATTCATACTTTGTTCTTAGGAGAGACAGATTCGATGAAAATGAAAGACAATCTTTTTAATCTCATGGGAATCTGTAGATTATCACCAATATATAAAATTTACAATGCTTCTACATGTTATGTATTCTTCTGATATAGATATTCCATGACTATAGCATTCACTAATCACACCATTTTGATATGATAATTTCCAGAACCTAATAAATTCATAAGATTATGCAAAATGAGTTCAAATATCTCTTATCATAATTTTCTAGTTACAAAATCAACAATTCTTTGTTACATGTAATTTAAAGAGATCCGTTTAACTCATATATGATGCATACATCCATAAAAAAAAATGATTATGTAGCATGCATGTGATTCCGTAGCTACATGCAATTTTATAGATACGAGTGAATCAATATGTATACCCAACATATACATTAAAATATCTCTAATTTTGTAACTATACACTAATCAATAAATCCTTCATAGATCTGAACTTCATAGTTGCATACAAAACTATAATCTAAATAAAGATAATTGGTTAAATATAATGCCTTTGCATGCTATTGCAATAATACTACAAGAATGCAGTGTAAATAAAGATGCATATATGTAAACTTTGATGTTGGGAAAAAAAATGAAACAATCATGTTTCTCCCAATCGTAATCCAGAACAACCACAATTACTTGTCCTCGTCACCCGCTAGCCTAACCATGACTCCATAAGGGAAAACTGAGCATCACTCCTTAGCCACTGTATCTTTGAACAATTCATAAAATCATTTTCCTAACATCTTAGGCTCTCATAAAAACAAACAATCATTTTCCCAACATACTAAGCAATGCCATGCCTCCCACATATGTTGTGTATATAATTTTTCCATTGCATAGGACTTTCCATTCATTTCCCTCCTTGGGAATTTCACATCTTTACCAATCCTTGATTTTTAGGGGTCATTAGTAATATAACTCAACTTATGACACCTGTAAAAATCATCTATGAGTTAACTCAAACATGTTCCCCACTCATGAAGTCATAGTCATCTATTTTTAACCTGGTTGTTCCATCTATTTTCCAACATTTAAGTTATTAAAATATATGTCTCATACATGTATCCACCAAAAGAGGACAGTTGGAAGGTCAAACTTTTGTCCAATAGTCATAAAAATAATAATTACATACTTCCACAAATTCAAATTCAAATTTCCATAAATTCGAATTTAATTTTAAAACAATAACATTAAAAGAAATCGTTTTGAATATTTGAGGGTGTCACATCCTCTCCCCCTTAAGTATAAAACTATCCTCAGTTTTTAAATCATCTCTTGGAACATAGTTGGACAAGATTTCATCATTTCTTCTTCCAACTCCCAAGTAACCTCCTAAGGACTAAAGTACTTCCATTGCACGTTTACTTGGGCGATGACTCTATTTTGAAGTACTGGTTCTTTCCTATCTAGAATGTGTAGAGGTTCCACTTGGATCTCGCCTTCTAGTTCCACCTACACCATGTTCTAATTAATATTTGAGTAGGATCATTAATATATATTTTTAATAATGAAGCATGAAAAGCATTATGAACTTTTAAATTTGCATGGAGTTCTAGTTGATACGTCATTGGTCCGATTCAATTTAAGACTTCGAATGGACCAACAAATCTTGGTGCCAACTTGGAACAACTTCCTAGCTCTAGGGAGCTCCTCCTTGATTTGATTTTTAGATATACATGCTCTCCAATTTTGAATTATTGACGTCTCATTTTCAAATCTGCATAGATTTTATGTCGATCTTAGGCCTTTTTAAAAGTACCCTTTTGACCATACTCTCCATTTCTTGGAGCATTTATGGTCCAACCATAATCTTGTCAACTAGATTATACAAACTAATCAGCGTTGTATATTTCCCTCCATATAAAACTTTGAAGGGAATCATCTTAGCCGATGCTTGATACCCATTATTATACGTGAATTCAACTAAGTGCATATATTCTTCCCACTTAGTTGGTTTTGTTCTTACATACATTTGTAACATATCTTCCATAATTTGATTCATATGTTTTCTTTTCCCATCCGTTTGTGGATGGTAACTTGTGATAAAATTTATATTAGTTCCCAAACCTGCAAATAATTCATTCCAAAAATTAGATGTAAATTTAATGTCTCTATCTAATATCACCATCTTAGGAATCCCATGGAGTCTAAATATTTCTTTCATAAAAATTTCAGCGATATTAATCGCTTTCTAAGTAGATTTCACAGGTATAAAATGTGCAGACTTACTTAGATTATCAATCACTACCACAATTGAATCGTTTTGTCTTTGAGTCTTAGGAAAACCTGTAATGAAGTCCATTAAAATAAATTATCATTTCTATTATGGTATAGGTAGAGGTTGTAAATAACCTACTAGGTGTTGATGCTTGACCTTTACCTATTAACAATATAAACATTTAGACAAATATTCAGTTGTTTCGTATTTCACATTAGGCGAATAAAATTGTTTTCTTAAATTTGTTATCATTTTCTAGTATCCTCGATGACCCGAATATTGATTTTTTTGCAACTCATTAAGAATCATCATCTTCAACTCAGTAGAATTATGTACATATAACCTAATTTTGAACCTTAACACGGAATTTTTATCTATATTGATATATTTATTGTGCATATTTCACTCATCTTTATGCAATTGATCTATTATTTTGATTTATTTTTCATCAATTTTACTTGCAGATTTAATCATGTCCTCAATATCATTTTCTGTTTTGTTGATAATTATTTCATATAACTCATTAGTTCTCTGACTTAGTGCATCTGTAACTTTATTTTCTTTTCCTTTGATGTGTTGTACCTCTAAATAAAACTCTCTTAGAATGGACAACCACATCGCATGTATTCAATTGAGATCCTCTTGACTGAACAAGTGTTTTTTTAATATCCCCAAAAACTGATTGATTATTAAAGTCTGTATGCACTTAGGAATAACTTTTCATTTTTGGCAAATTCGTATTTGGAAAATTATTTCCATTTATGGAAAATATGAATTTGGAATTTGATTATTTGTAATTAATTATTGTGACTATTGAACAAAGATTTGATTTTCCCAACCAACTCTTTGACTGTGACACATGTAAAAGACAAATCTTTTTCTATATTAATTGTTGAAGGACAAAAGGAATAGGTAGGTTGAAAACAAATGACCATGATTCCATGAGTGGGGAACAAACTTGAGTTACCTTAGGGATGAATTTTACAAGTGGAAAATGAGGAATTTGACCACTAAGAGCCCCTGAAAATTAGGGATTTGTAAAGATGCAAAAATTCCAAGGGAGGGGAAAAAACCTAGGAAAAAAGATGCTCATGATAGAAAACATATGGGAGGAGGCAGGACAATACTTAATATGTTGGAGAGAGGATATCACTTTCTATTATGAAGATTCTTTGAGTGTGAGGCAAGGGGATTTTTCTGATCTAAAAGAAGGACTATAGAAAAATAGGATTATTGTAATTCGCCCTTATGGACTCATGGTCAGGCTAGGGGGTGAACAAAGAAAGTAGTTTGGTTGTCATGTTCTATGGTTGGGTGAAATTTTGTTGTTCCATTTTTGTTACAGCATCTTATTTAGATATGTACATATACTTGTTTCCTTGTTGAATGTTTGGTTAATTAATAACTAACATAATGAAATGGTTATAGGATAATTTCCTTTATAGGTTGATTATATTCACTATGTAAATATAAGAAAGATATTGTGAAATTTTAACTGTTAATGAGGCTGACTTAAGTATATATGCATGGATAGAAATATATGTATATGTTGGACTAGGCATAAAGAATGTTAGAACTGTTGGTTGTGTTCTGGAAAATTTATAAGTGAATACGTGATCAAATAGAAAATAACTTTGTGTATTTTCATATATCCATATAGATGTATTTTATGTACATAAATATACATGTAGAATACCATATCAGTATTGGTACATGTACCATATAACAAAGATAAAGCAAATAACAATCCTCACTTTTGAGAGATTGCATTCTATATATATATAATGGTTCCTAGACAAATGGACATTTAATAGTCTACATAATACATGATACAACTATTTTTCTAATTGTGGATTCATATTCAAATTGAGTTTTTTTACAATTGTGTATTCCATTAAGAAAAAAGTTACAAATAATCAGTTTATCCATTGAAACCTTGATTCAAAATTATCACGGTACAGTAATCAAGGGTAAGGACCCTGTAATACTAACAAATAGAACATGGAGAGTTTTAATTTGAACAACGAGAGTTGGAACTTGAATACCTTTCGAGTAAGGCATTTTCCTTTGTTTTTGAATCCTTCGACATGTTTAAACCTACAAGAGGAAAATCAATAGATTTAGTAAATTGTGTTTAAATAATCAAACAAAAATTCAAATAATAAAGATTTAGCAAGTGGATAGTACTTAGCTTGCAGTTCGCATGGCTACATTTTCCCACCAGCGTTGTTGAAGCGGTCTTTCCACAGTCCGAAGGGGAGGAGTGAAACCAAAAATGACTGATGGGTACCCTTGCAAGGAAAGAGGGTCCCATCATTAGATTTCGTAACAGAAAGAATTTAATCGAACACTCCAGAATATAAACAAGAAATTAAAATATTGCTAAACATTTAATATTTTTCATAAGAAGAATAATAAGGTTGATGCAATATAGTTGCATGTCCCACAGAGGTGTATACTACCCATTTCAGGACTATAGATAAGGTTGGGGGACATTGTTCCCATAGTTATCAAAACTTGCGAGTTGCTGATAAAAATTCAAACAAGAA
>JZKD02S1713208.1:400040-439364 GCA_000966675.3 Picea glauca
ATTGTTATTGTGCTTAAAAAATTTTAAGTCTATTAAAACATTCTTAATCTTTCTTCAAGTGATCATCAATATTATACAACATATGGACAACATAGATAATAAGCATCAGTCACACATAAGATATACACAGAGACAGATTTTTAAAAGGAAACCCATAAAGGGAGAAAACCTCTTCTTCTTATAAATGATAGGTAGTCTTTTAAGTTCTATACATCATCTATAATTGAGCGCCATCTCAATGTGAGGCTACCACCTCTGTTTTACAAGATCCAACTTGTTTGAGAGCACCAACTCTTTGGTTTCTCTAGCACCCACTAGAAGGAAGCACCGACTCCCTGCGTGTTCCAGCACCAACTGCATGGTAGAACCAACTTCTAGTTACATAGGCTCCAACCTGTATAATAGAGAACACATGTTCTCCCTTGCACCACCCTGCCACCCTGGTTTTTCTGGCTACAACCAGATGGAAGCTACAATTCCCTGTGTTCAAGCACCCACTTGAACCTCTAAGAACAACATTCCTCCCTATCACCTCCCTACCACCCTTATTACAAATAAATGATTGAATAACCAACAACACGGATAAATCAATTCTTACCACTTCTTCAGTGTTCTTCAATTCTTCTCTGCTACACTATTCTTCTTCTCTATTCATATTTGGCTTGACTTGATGTCTCTTTCTATCTATTCTTTCTCTGTCCTTCTCATGCTCTTTGATATGTGCACATTCTTCTCTCTTCACCTTTTCTCCTCTGCTCAACTTATGTTCCTTATCTCTTAGCTTTCTTCACACTGTGCATACTGTAACTTTACCTTTCTACAGTTCAACTCATTTTTCAGTCAGAACAATCAACCACACATAGTCACTGCATGTTTCTTTTATACACTACAACCCCTTCAGTTACCCGTCAAATCCCTATAACAACGCTTCAGCAACTGAAACACCAATCGTCCAAGAACCATGATTTGATTATACTAACTGAATCGTCACTGAGCAATTAATCATGAAGATAAACAATAACCCTTCGATCATATTATTGATTAACCTGCACCGTTGGATTATAAATGATGGGCCTCATGATTACTCCATATGCCCACTAGATGTGACCACAGGCCTAATCAAAATGCCTTTCACATTTCGACATTTCAACAATTCTTGTGATGAGATATCTTGACGCTCCATGTCACAATCCCTAAAAATCCGAGAAAGGAGCTTAGATGGACTAGCTTCGATCATTTCAGCATTTTGTATTTCGACATTTCACAATTTCACATGTCGTGAATTCCTGTTGTGAGGCATCTCAACTCTCCAAGTCGCGATCTCCGAAATGGAGTTTAGTTGTTAGCGCCTTTCACAATTTCGCATTTCATCATTTCGCGATTTCGCATGTCATGAATTCCTATTGCGAGGCATCTCGACTCTCCAAGTCGTGATCTCCGAAATGGAGTTTAGTTGTTAGCACCTTTCACAATTTTGTATTTCTGCATTTTGCGATTTTGCAACTTCGAGACTCCTGTGATGAAGAGTCTCAACTCTTGACTCCATCAACTGTCAGTATCTGAAACTCTGAAATGGATTTAGATCAATGATCCGGTATTTCAGCGTTTCGCATTTCACAACTTTAGGACTCATGTGATGAAGAGTCTCGACTCTTGACTCCTCCAACTCCCCGTATCTGAAACTCTGAAATGGAGTCAGATCGACGGTCTGGTATTTCAGTGTTTCACATTTTGCAACTTCGGGACTCCTCTGATGAAAATTCTTGACTCTTGACTCTTCCAACTCCTGATAACCGAAACTCTGAAATGGAGTCAGATCAACGGTTCGGTATTTCGGCATTTCACATTTCAACATTTTGGCATTTTTGTGATTAGTTGTTTCAACACTTCTAACTCCTCGTTTCCAAAACTTCGAAATAGAGTTTAGCTTTTGATACCCGAAATGGAGTTTAGCGTCTGGTATTTCAAGGTTTCTCATTTCAGCATTTCTGTGATGAAGTGTTTCGACACTTCCAACTCCCAGTATCTGAAACTCCAAAATAGAGTTTATCTTCTGATACTTGAAATGGAGTTTAGCTTCTGATCTTGCCATGTGATCATCATTGTGTTGTTGGTCATGATCTTTTCCATCAATGAAAAACACGCATACTCTTCCTCTGTCTGAAAACATGCCAACAATCTCCCCCTTTTCCATTGATGACAACCCCTTGAAGAACATCCAATTATACCACTGTAGCATCTTTGAAATGTCAAAGAAGAGACACACTCCCCCCTTAGTTGTTTCAGTACATACTCCCCCTGTCAACTATGAGCAGCTTAGAAATATAACAAATATTCAATAAGTACTCCCCCTGACCAGGTGAACAGATTAGATGAAAGAAGTTATAATCCCCAACTTCTGACGAAGATATCCAAAAGGGGTTGTTGCTAACAACTTAGTGAATATATCAACTATCTGTTCTATGGAAGGAATATAATTCACCTGAAAATTTCTGTTTGTAACTTGTTCTCTGAGAAAATGGTATTTTATTGGTATGTGCTTAGATTTTGGATGAAGTACAAGATTCTTAGAGAGACTGATGGCACTGGTGTTATCACAGTGAAGTGGAATGGGATCAGTGTAAGTTACCTTCAAATCTGAAAGAGTTTGTATCATCCATAAAATCTAAGTGTAGCAAGTAGCAGAAGCAATCTACTCTTCTTTTGTAGTTGATAAGGAAATAGATCATTTATTTTTACTAAGCCATACTACTAATGAGTCACCTAGGAAGAATGCTCCTCCACTGGTGTTTTTTCTCTCATCAACACGGTTTGCCCAATCTGCATTCGAATAAACAGTTAATTGAAAATTCTGATTTCTAGGATACCACAGACCATAAGTCATTGTTCCCTTCAAGTATTTGAATATCCTTGTGACAACTACCAAGTGACTTTGTTTAGGAACTGACTGATAATGACCTACCATTCCAACATCTTGCATTATATCAGGATGGGATGCCGTGATGTACAAAAGATTTCCTATCATTGATCGATATGTCCTTTGATCAACATCGGGTGACACATCATATTTAATGAGCTTACAACCAACCACCATAGGTGTACTAATAGGAGAGGAATCCTCCATTTGAAATTTCTTCAACGTCTCTTTCAAATAGTTTTCTTCAGATATAAAAATTCCTACAGAGCTTTGTTTTACTTGTAAGCCAAGAAAATATGTCAGTTATCCTATCAAGGACATCTCAACTCTATTTGCATAGAGTTAGAAAACCACTAGACAAATGATTCATTAGTACAACAAAAAATAATATCATATACATAAACCAAAACAACTAGTAAATTATCACCTTCAGACTTAATGTAGAGATTGTTGTCAACAATACCTTTCTTTAATGCTTTGTCTTGTAAAAATTTGTCCAGTCTATAATACCAAGCACGTGGTGCTTGTTTCAATCCATATAAGGCCTTATTCAACTTTCAAACATAATTAGGATTAATTGTCAATGAGAATCCTTCAGGTTGCTCCATATATACTTCTTCTTCTAGATCTCCATTAAGAAAAGTTGACTTAACATCCATCTGATACACTTTAAAGTTCTTATGGCATGAATATGCAAGGAACATTCTGATGGCCTCCAATCTTGCCACTGCAAAAGTTTCATCAAAGTCCTGACCTTCAACTAGTGCATACCCTTTACATACCAATCTGTCTTTATTTCTAACAACTTGTCCTTTTTCATTCATTTTATATTTGAACACCCATTTGGAACCTATTACATTTTTATCTTCAGGTCTAGGGACAAGCTCCCAAGTATTGTTCTTCTCAATCTAATCAAGTTCTTCATTCATTGCTTTAATCCAATCATCATGCTGGCTGGCTTCGTAAAAAAAAATAGGTTCAGTGATAGATAAAAAAGAAACATGAGATTGTTCTGAGTCTTTAATCAATTTCCTTCTTGTCTGAACTCCTTTATTTATATCTCCAATTATCTAATTTTTTAGGATGATTCTTTCTAACAATTTTGAGAGGTGATTTTTATTCTTTCTCCTGATTTGTGTCAGCCTGAGTATTCGTATCTTCATCTGATTCAGATTCTTCCCTTTTTGATCCATGGACTTGTTCATCTTCATCTTCAACTATATCTTCTGTGCTTGGTTCAACACTGCTTACATTTTTGACCGAGATTTCTTCATCAACTTTATGTCTATACAATCAACCAGTTTATGCAGTCTCTTATTGTAGCATCTGTACCCTTTACTGTTTGTAGCATAACCCAAGAAGATACCTTCATCGACTCTATCATCATATTTTCCAATATTTTCATCATTGTTCTTGATATAACATTTAATCCCAAAGACTTTAAAATGCTTGATTGAAGCAAGTCTTCCAAACCATAGTTCATAAGGAGTCTTGTCACTGTGTGGCCTGAGATGATCTTTTTTAAGGATATGAACGACTATATGAATTGCTTCTACCCGATATGTCTGAGGTATGTTCCTTTCATTCATCATTGATCTTGCCATTTGCTATACTGATCTATTCTTCCTCTCAACAACTCCATTTTGCTGTGGATTCCTTGCAATTTTGTACTCTCTTTTGATCCCATGTTTATCACAGAACTCTTTGAAGTTCCATGAACTAAACTCTCCTCCTCTATCAGACCTTAATACCTTTAATATTTTTGTTGTTTGATTCTCAGTCAAAGCCTTAAACACTTTGAATTTTTCAAATGCTTCATATTTTTCCTTCAAAAAGGCAACCCATGTTAGTCTAGAATAATCATTAATAATCAACATAAAATAATTTTCTTTTTCGGTACCTTCTTTCCTTGATGGTCCACATAAATCCATATGTACTAACTGAAGAAGTTTTTCTATGGAAGGAAAGTTTTTAGATTTGAATTAAGTGCGAGTAAGCTTTCATATTTGGCAGGGTTTACAAACAGAGTCATATGGATTTGATATCTTCAGAGATCTTTTACCGCCCCATTGTTGAGCTTGATTATATGATCAAAATTTAGGTGTCCAAGTCTCCTATGCCACAACCAAATTTCATCATACTTTCTTAAGTGGCATTCTTATTTTTCTTCTTTTAACACATAGACATTATTTTTTGTTCTTATCCCTTTTGCAACTAGCTATCCTGAGTTCACATATTTTATTCTACAGTCTTTAGAGGTAAAAACGACTTCACATCCTCGGTCACAGACTTGAATGACACTAAGAAGATTATGTTTCAGACCTTCTACAACCAACACATCTTCATCTTTCCCTTTTCCATTACTCAAACTTACCATTCATTTAGCTTTTATTTTTCCTGGTGCATCATTTCCAAAAGTTACATTCCCCGATTTTCTTTCACTTAGAGTTAGAAACTTACTTTTTTCTACAGTCATATATTTGGAACATCCACTGTCAATATACCAGGGATTATTTTGTCTTTGGGCTGATAACACTAGCCCACACTTGTCATCTTCTTTCTTGTTCCAAACCTTGACATTTTCAGCACTGGGGATCAAATCTGGTCTATAATTCCTTAAGCGACAATCTGCATCTTTATGTCCATAATTATGACAGATGTAACATTCTGGTTCACTAAATAGAAGATCATAGTGATTGTTATGCTCATAACTATTGTTATGTTTAACCTATGTCCTTTTCCCATCCATCGCATGATTTATAGTATGAGGTTGTTTGTTGCTTGGTTGTCTCGATCTTTGTTGTGGAAGATGGTTATTCATTGAATATCTTGAATGTTCATATCTAAATCTTAAATAACATTTTATATATTTGTGACCAAAATTAGAGAAGAAAAAACAATAACCATAGAAAAAACCTTTGTACCTTGAAAAAGTATGTCTTCTTTGAGGAGGTCGATTTCTTCCATGCCAATAATCTCTTTGATCTATAGATTCGGTTTTGGTACTTTTTCTTTCATTCCTTCTTGGTGGCTGATTTTATTTCTTTGTTTCTGCAGAGTGACTGTTGTCAATGTTTGAAGATTTGACAAACTTGATAGGTTTTGTATTGCTTGGATGATAACTACTTGATCCTTCTTCATATCCCAATCCAACTTTCAACTTTGGGTTTCTTTGCTGATTTAGAATGGAGGTTAATCCTTTTGAGGCTTTAATAATTGACACATTTTGGTGATACAATCCCTTAAAATTCTCTATTTCTTTTATGTTTTTTACTATCACTTCTTCGAGGGCTTCACACCTTGGTTTATTCTCTGACAACTGTTGTTTCAGTATGTCTTCTATTTTCTTTGCCTCTTCTAACTCCACTTTTAGTAGAGAAAAGTTTTCATCAGGTTTTTCACCATTCATTTTAAGTTGCTTCAACAACTATTTTTGTTTTCTCTTCTTACATTTGAGTGTGTCAATTTCTTCCAAAGCCCTGATTAATTCACCTTCCATATCCACCACATCTTCTTAATCATCCATTTCACCTCTTGTGTGCTCATCATCAAGATATTCCATAGCCATAAGCATAAAACCATTCACTTTGTCTTCACATGATGAATCACTATCTATGTCTTCTGAGGAATTGTCATTATTTGCACACAAATTTTCTTCTTACTATATTTCTTGAATTTGTACTTCTTTTCATCATCAGAGTTCTGGTCATTTTTCTGATGGGGACACTTAGATGAAAAATGACCTATATTACCACAGTTAAAACATTTGAAGGGAAGCTTGCCTTGATATTTTCCCGATCCTTTCTTTAACCTTCTCACAAAGTTTTCCCCAATATCATCTAAATCTGAATCAGTATTCTTGTCTTCTTTAAAAGATGTTTCTCTGGTAATGGATTTATATTTGTTGATTCTCATTTCATATGGAGTTAAAGTTCCTAGGAGTTGATCAATGGACAGTGTTTTAAGATCATTTAGTTCTTCTATTGTAGAGACTTCTGGACTAAATTTATCAAGCAAAGATCTTAAAATCTTATGAACTAAAATTGATTCTTTAAACTTATCACCAAGACCATTCATGGCATTCAAAAGTTCTTCAACTCTTAAAAAATACTTGCTAATTGTTTCATCTTCATTCATCTTTAGTTGTTCAAACTTCAACCTAAATGTTTGAAGTTTGGCATCTTTTACTTTCTCATTTCCTTCATAGCTACTAATAAGTTTATCCCACATTTCTTTGGCAGTTTGAAGATGCATCACCTTTACAAACTCGACTTTTGCAAGTCCATTCAAGATAGAATTCATTCCCTTAGCATTAAATCTAAATTCTAACTTATCATCCTTGGAAGCTAGCACAATAGGATTTATGTATCTAGTCTCTACTACATCCCAAACATCAACACCTAAGGCCATTAGGTATGTTCTCATTCTAACCTTCCAAAAGGCAAAATTTGTTCCATAAAATAGAGGAGGCTTACTCGATAAAGTCCCTTCATTACTTGTCATGTTTAAGCTTACATACCTACCTTTAAATAAAACAAACCCACTCTAATACCAATTGTTGAAATTACTAAGACAACTGAGAGGGGGGGGTGAATCAATTCTTATTGTGCTTAAACAATTTTAAGTCTATTAAATCATTCTTAATCTTTATTTAAGTGATCATAAATATTATACAACATATGGACAACATAGATAATGAGAATCAATCACACATAAGATATACACGGAGATATATTTTCATGAGGAAACCCATAAAGGGAGAAAACCTCTTCTTCTTCGAAATGATAGGCATTCTTTTAAATTCTGTATATCATCTATAATTTAGCACCAACTCAATGTGGGGCTACTACATCTATTTTACAAGCTCCAACTTGTTTGAGAGAACCAACTCTTTGGTTTCTCTAGAACCCACTAGAAGGAAGCACCAACTCCCTGAGTCTTCCAGCACCAACTGGATGGAAGCACCAACTTCTAGTTACACAACCTCCAACCTGTATAACAGAGAACACCTGTTCTCCCTTGCACCACCCTGCCACCTTGGTTTTTCTGGCTGCAACCAGATGGAAGCTACAACTCCCTATGTTCAAGCACCCAATTGAACCTCTGATGACAACAATCCTCCCTAGAACCTCCCTACCACTCTTATTACAAATAAATGATTGAATAACCAACAACACAGATAAATCAATTCTTACCAGTTCTTCATTGTTCTGCAATTCTTCTCTACTACACTATTCTTCTGCTATGTTCATATTTGGCTTGACTTGATGCCTCTTTATATATGTTATTTCTATGTCCTTCTCATGCTCTTTGATATGTGCACATTCTTCTCTCTTCACCTTTCCTCCTATGTTCAACTTATGTTCCTTATCTCTGAGCTTTCTTCACACTACGCATACTGTAATTTTACCTTTCTACAGTTCAACTCATTTTTCAGTCAGAACAACCAACCACACATAGTCACTGCGTGTTTCTTTTATACACTACAAACCCATCATTTACCCCTCAAATCCCTAGAAGAATGCTTCAACAACTAAAACGCCAACCGCCTCAGAACCATAATTCAGTTCTGCTAACTGAATCATAATTGAACAATTAATCATGAAGAGAAACAATAACCCTTCGATCATATTCCTGATTAACCTGCACTGTTGGATTATAAACGATGGGTCTCATGCTTACTCCATATGTCAACTCGTCGTGACCACGGGCCTAATCAAAATTCCTTTCACATTTTGGCATTTCAGCAATTCTTGTGATGAGATATCTTGACGCTCCATGTCGTGATCCCCAAAACTCCAAAAAAGGAGATTAGTTGGTCTAGCTTCAATCATTTTGGCATTTCACATTTCATCATTTCATGATTTTGCATGTCACGAATTCCTGTTGCGAGGCATCTCGACTCTCCAAGTCACGATCTTCGAAATGGAGTTTATTTGTTAGCGCCTTTCGCAATTTCGCATTCCATCATTTCACGATTTCGCATGTCATGAATTCTTGTTGCGAGGCATCTCGACTCTCCAGGTCACAATCTCCGAAATGGCGTTTAGTTTTTAGCACCTTTTGTAATTTTGTATTTCGGCATTTTGCGATTTCACAACTTTGGGACTCCTATGATGAAGAGTCTCAACTCTTGACTCCTCCAATTCTTGGTATCCGAAACTACGAAATGGAGTCAGATCAACAATCTGGTATTTCGGCGTTTCTCATTTCACAACTTCGGGACTCCTGTGATGAAGAGCCTCAACTCTTGACTCCTCCAACTCCCGGTATC
Source organism: Picea glauca (assembly GCA_000966675.3). Taxonomy (NCBI): domain Eukaryota; kingdom Viridiplantae; phylum Streptophyta; class Pinopsida; order Pinales; family Pinaceae; genus Picea; species Picea glauca. Next base: position 409,232 of record JZKD02S1713208.1, read on the forward strand.
CGAAACTCCGAAATGGAGTCAGATCAATGGTTTGGTATTTCGGTGTTTCGCATTTTTCAACGTCAGGACTCGTGTGATGAGGAGTCTCCACTCTTGACTCCTCCAACTCCCAGAATCTGAAACTCCAAAATGGAGTTAGATCAACGGTCTGGTATTTTTGCGTTTTGCATTTCGGCATTTTATCATTTCTGTGATGAATTGTTTCGACACTTCAAACTCCCGGTATATGAAACTCCAAAATAGAGTTTAGCTTCTAATACCCAAAATGGAGTTTAGTGTCTGTTATTTCGATGTTTTTCATTTCAGCATTTCGACATTTCTGTGATGAACTATTTCGACACCTCCAACTCCTAGTATCCGAAACTCCAAAATAGAGTTTAGCTTCTGATACCCAAAATGGAGTTTAGCTTCTAATCTTGCCATGCGATCATCGTTGTGTTGTTGGTCGTGATCTTTTCCATCAATGACAAACACACATGCTCTACCTTGGTCTAAAAACATGCCAACAAATACAAGCATAAAATGAAACTAATATATGCTTTTTCGAACCTGTTGTAATATTTCATTTCCTTCAAACACAATCTGTCCAATGGAAGAAAATTAGACGGAGTTCTGAATACATCAATTATTATTTTCTTCACGTGGAAGAAGTACATATAGATAAGTTTAAACACATATTTCCAGAATGGAGTACTTAGGGTAAATCGTATAAATGAAGTATAAATTCTAGGAAACTTACACACCGAGGAAGTCTTATGACTTTAACAATTCCTGTACAAGTATGAGCAATGTGATTAGATTAAGAGGAAGTCCCACAAACCAATTACTAAAATTTACACATGAGAAAGAAAAATCTATTGCATACACATGAAACGTTTTACGAATATACACCCTGTAAATCGAAGGCAAAATAAATCACAGTATGTCTCGGATGTGCATTTTTCTTTTTAAGAGCCGATAGTTCAAGAATTCATTCTAGATTGCTTCTTTACGAATCCATGAGACATATCACATAATAAAATAGGAATAATAAATATACATCTTATACATACAACGAGGACCATAAACGGATCAAGGAGTGACTGAAGGAACCCATAATAAGATTTAATGAAGGGGTTCTCAGGTGATAGGTATGCCATGAATGACTTAAATAAGAACACAAGCATAAGCGATAAGAAAAATATCAAGGTCACAACATTGTCAACAAATCCCTTAATACTATTACTAATGGATGTTTTCAAAACCCAATAAACTCTAATTTAAACTAAGAATAAACATAGACTTCTCGGATAGAGAGTCGTTAGTGCAAGGATACGTATGCTTGCGTTGTACATGACACATAGATATTTTATGAAACAATTAATCAAGAATTTTCACCTTTACAAATTTCTTCAAGGGTATTTTAATTACAGATAGCAGGTTGAGGCTTACCCAACACCAAGTTTGGAGGAAAATAGGAAGTAAAACGTGATGTGTGGGGTTCTTTTCTTCAACCTATGTGTAGAGCAGGAAATAGGGAGAGTAATCAAACCACAGTGCGCGAAAATAACTACATAGGTAAACAATATGTTTATACTCACAGAGGCCTTCGACATCCTGATAATACCACCCAACGTTATAGAACATAATTAAATATTACAGAGGTATGATATCTCTCATGGAACGAGGTTGTAGATTTAGGGTTAATTCCATAAAAACAAACAAAAAACCCTTAAAGACTAATAAATGACTTAATATTAAAACCTTGCTTGCAGGGGGAGGTGCATTAACACAACGAGACAACGAGGGAACTACTAACATTTAGAGTAATTTTATAAACCCTAGTTCAAGAAATGAAAACCGAGAGGTGCGGACCAAGATGTAAATCTGTATAGAAGCAATAACCTATTATGGTGCCAATGTGATGCATGTATAAGTTACATGATGCGAGAAATTACCTTTTTGTGTGCATTAGGAGCACCAACCACCTGAAGCCTCTTCCATCATTAGTCGGGATTGGGTTGCCATTGTTACTAATCAGTAATAGAGGAATAAAAGAACCTGAATAGAAAAATGCTCGACATCCCTGGACTAAAGTGTTATAATGAGTTGCCTCGGACCTCGCCAGAGGAGTATAGTGACAGTTATGAGTTAGTACACTGCCATGTGAAATGATGGATGTGTTCAACTTGTACTGGACACGATGGTCGAGCGTCAACCCCACGGAGGTACATTCACAGGTAGCCATAAATGGTGATATGAATGAGATAGGGCTATGACTTCACCTTTAGTCATGCCCCATTTAGTTATGAGTCTTACCTTCTGGTTCCAATTTCATTATCGAGCTCGGAATTTGGTAACTGGTATCGTTGGGTATTCATAATGACACGAACCATTAACCATATTACTAGTCTTGTTGTAGTAGTGGTCGGAGTTTTAATCATAGACACTTGACCATGAAGATTTATTTCTACAAACAATTTAATAAGTAAAGTCCACCCATATATCTAAAGTTTTTGATGTATTTGATAAAGGGGATGCCTATGCTATAAATCTGACTTTGTATAGGGCCCCCTATAATAAATAAGGTAATGTTTTTAACATAGAGATTGTCGTAATAGTACTTGAGGTTGTAATATTTTAAATGTTAAACTCTTTATACTTTCACCAATGAATAGAAATGATATTCAATAGGACTCTAAGGTATAGTAGAGCTATTCCTTAACTGTCACATATTTGATTGTTGTATAGGATGGAGTAATTTAAGAGATGAATATTTTTCTACATGATATTATGGTTGTTTCCTTAAAATGGTAAACGTAGGCCTTGCGAAAGTCAATAGTAAAGACAAAACTACCTACATGTATTAAAGTTTTGTTTCGAAATAAGTTGTTTGAAGATAAAAGACATTTAATGTCCCTAATATTTTTTTATTTTTTTTGGGTAAATTTGGGGTACATTACATATGGTATAAGAGTTGAAGGTTACAACACTTGGACCCCAAAGGAGGGCCAAAGTTAGTTGATTATATTTTATCATGTTAAAGGAAAAACTAACAAAAATGCTTATTGTTACAAAGATAAAAAAAAAATTATGTTGTGATAATGGCAGCACAGAACGAAGACAAGATCAGACTTGAGGAGAATCACGATTAAGGACCTCCTAGAGAACTTCGGCAAAATAATGATGGAAGTTTAGCCACCCAAGTTCTAGAAACAATGAGGAACCTTATCATGGAGATGCAAGCATTCAAGGCAGAAAATGAGAAACTGAAAAAGGAACACGAAGACCAACAAGAAATAAATGAAGTGTTATTGTCCAGCATCATAACAAATAAGATTCCAAAAGACCAGGACAAGGATGGAGAGTTCAACATAAGAGCCTCCAAAAAATTTGGTCATGAAGCAGAAAATGAGAATAGTTATTTCGAAGGCACACCAACAACAAAAAATAAAACAACAATAGTAAGGAAAATGAAACAGGTAGATCACCTGGGAGGTGAATTCAAGAAGATCAAACCATCCACTTTTGACGGAGTGTCCAGGATAGGGGAAGAGGTTGAAGCATGGTTACTGGATATCACGAAACATTTCCAGATATATAATTATTCTAGTAACATGAAGGTCATAATGGTTGTATATTACTTGAAAGGAAAGGAGAGTCTCTGGTGGTAGGACCTAATGTTGGCCAAGGGCTTAAAGGAAAAATAGATGTAATGGCTGGATTTCAAAAAATACTTCAAAAAATAGTATTTATCATAAATTTATTATGAGAGAAGGAACAAATAATTTTATGAGATAAGACTCGGCCAAATGACCATGGACAACTTGATAAACAAGTTTCTTGAATTATTAATATTTGTTCAATACATCAAGGAAGACAAATTAAAAATCCAGTGGTTCCTAAGCTTCCTACCACATTACTATAAGGACAAAATTGAATTCGACAACCGCAAGACCTTAAGCGAAGTTTTTTTAAATGCATGATTGTGCTATGATCAGTACAAACATCGGTCTAAACTTCCCAAGGGTTGGAAATATAAGAAACATAAAAAAATGAATCAATGGAAGAAGGGATTCCAACCAGCCCATTTCCACAATGCGTCAAATAATTTCCAAAGGAAATATTTTCATTCCAATAACAAGAACACCCAAGGAGGAGTTAGACCAGTTAATCTGGGAACCGAAAAATTTGGGGACAACCACAAGGAATTATTAAAATGTTGGGAGTGTGGAGAACCTCATTTAAGGAGGAATTGTCCACGTTTAACTTCAGCAACAAGGACCACAATTCATAACTTGCAAGAGGCCTCTACAATAGGATATGTGGGAAAGAGCGTACAAAACGTTAATGCACTTGTGGATGGTCGACAAGATGATCATCAATCCACTATAGTGGAAGTTTAAGGTAAAGTTAATAATAATCGTATTTCTATTTTAATTGACCGAGGAGCTACTCTGAGTTATATTACTCCTCATGTAGTTGATTCAAACAAGCTTAAGAAAGTAAAGCGTACTAAACCATTGTTAGTACATCTAGCAACAAGGATAAAAATCCCAACTATTTGACAACCACAGACGAAATATGAAACTACTTGGCCCCTCTCTTGCTGCAGAGTGGTCCATATCATGTACTGGTCCTCATAGTTTCCAACACGGTAATACTGTTCTTTTACCGCATCCACAAAAAAATCCCAAGTGGGATCGACCCCATATATTCCAGACTCCTCTATGGAACTTTTCTCCTAGTAAGTTTCCCACCAATGTTTGACCTGAGGGAGATATTTAAGGAGTGTGAAGGTGACCTTTTCTTTATTGGAAAAATTGTGAACGGAGAAATAACCTTCTAGGAGAGTTAGCCATTTTTTTAGGGATTTTGCATCTATCTGTCCTTAAACTACAGGAATATCAAAATTAAATTGTACCTTGAAAGGAGAGGTGCCTCCAAACTGGACACTTTATGAAGATGTGCCTGATTCTATCAACAAACATTGAAGGATGTGGGAAAAATTCTCCATCATTTCGTCCCTCTGTCATGTGAGAGCTTGATCAAGCAATAGATTGATAGGATCATCTGGTCTGTCATTTTTGTTTTCTTCCACCGTTGAGGGTTTCTTTGGTGTGTGAGAGATATTGTCTTCAAGAGATACAAGCTCGAGACCCAAATTTCTATACTCAGACCTCGTCGGGGACATGCATGGAAAAAAATGATCAAGAGCATCCTTTTCTGAAACCACTCATCCAGATTATTTTCACCATGAAATGAAATCGGAAATATAATAAAGAAATGCACAGAGATATTGCATATATTCAATAATATAATAGAAATATATCAAAGATGCAACCATAAACACTGATATACAGTAATACATGATTTCTATTAATGAAAGAAATGTACAGATACTGTAAAAATACAGAGTGAAAGACTCGCTAGAATGGTGGCAGCTTATTTCTGAGAAGAGATGTGACAGCTACTCACATTCACAAGAAGATGATTACAATGAGGCTCTCAAGGAATTTTTATAGTAAGAAGGAATTCCAAAAACCCTATTCATCCAAAAACCTAACCCTAGGAGATGAAGTGCCAAGAGTCATGTGGGCCCCATTTGGGTAAGTGAGTACATCAACTTCTCGGGGTCGTAACGTTTGCATATGATCTTTGTTTTAGGCATGTGATAGCTCATTGGAAAGGCGTCATCAAGGAGATTCATTTTGGGGGCTCGATTATTCCTTTGGTTATCATTGAGAACCTCTATCTGGAAAAACCTTCATTTGGGCCCTTAAAATTGCCCCGAAAATTAAAACCTGTTAAAAATAGTAAATTGCCAGAATTGCTAGAAAACTATTTTGAGAAATTTGGAAAAGGTGGGTGTCCATCGATATCCACCTGGATCAATTGCATACCCTAGGAAAACACAATTTGTATGCAAAATTTGACAAATTTGACTTCTACCAAAAGAGAATACAATACCTAGGACATGTAATATCTGAGGAAGGTATTGCAATCGACCCAAAGAAGGTAAGAGCCATCATGGAATGGACTATCCCTAAGGATGTGGCATACATGCAGTCATTAATGGGAATTACTAGTTACTACTATATATTTATCGAGGGATTCTCTAATATTGCATACCTAATCACATCCCTTCAAAAAACCTATGCGATGAATCCAAAAGAACCCTATGATCAAAAAAATGGTCGCAAAAGTCTTAGAACAGAAACAAAGTTTACTTGGTCATAGAAATGTCAGGACAGTTTTAGTAAGTTAAAGGAATTGTTAGCTACTGCACCTATTTCAAACGTAGAAGACATTAATAAAGACTTTACAATCTACGTGGATGGAAGAAAAGAAGGCTTGAGAGGTCTTCTAACTCAAGAAGGACATGTTATTTCTTACGAGTCATGAAAGATAAAAGAACATGAACAAAACTATGCCACACACAACCTGGAATTAGCACTTGTAATTCATGCGTTAAAAATTTGGCGACACTATATAATGGGAAGAATTTTTTTTTTGTCAACCAATAATAGTGGTGTGCAATTCTTATATAGTCAACCAGATCTTAATGCAAGGAAAGAAAGGTGGTTGGCCTTCTTGAGTGAATTCGATTTTGAAGTAAAACACATCAACGGTAAGGAAAAAAAAGTGGTAGATGCCTTAAGTAGAAAAGTTCATCAGCTGTGTGAGATAAGTATTAGTAGGGAAGAAAGCGACATTAAACAAAGGATAAAATATACAAGTGGTAATGATGAAAAATACATCAAAACAGTGGAAGATTTACAAAGTAATGCAGAAAATTTGGACAAAACAAATCTGAGCTTGGATAGAAATGGACTGCTAATATTCAAAAACAGGTTGTACATACCAGATTCTACTGAATTAAAGCTAACAATTTTTTATTAAGTAGACAAGAAGCCATATTCTAGTCATTCAGGATACTGGAAGATGGTAACAACATTGAGGAAGTTGTTTTATTGGCCTAACATGGAAGGTGAGACAACAAAATACTTATCTAAGTGATTAGATTGTCAACAGGTGAAGGTCGAACACCAGCACCCAACTGACAAGTTACAGCCTCTACCTATACCAAAATGGAAGTGGGAAACTATCTCACTCGACTTTATCATAGGTTTGCCTAAAAATCAAAATTAGAATGATTCGATTATGGTAGTGATTAATAAACTTAGCAAATCTGTACATTTTATTCCTGTGAAATCTACTTATAAAGATATTAACATCACTGAAACATTTAGGAAGGAAATTTGTATATTTCATGTTATTCCTAAAATGGTGATTTCAGATAGAGATGTCAAATTTACATCAATGTTTTGGAAAGAATTTTTTGTAGGGTTGAATACTAACTTGAATTTCAATAGAAGCTACCATCCAAAAATGGATCGACAAACTGAATGAACAAATCGGATTGTGGAAGATATGTTACAAATGTACGTAACTATGAAACCAACTAAGTGGGAGGAATACCTATGCTTAGTGGAATTTGTGTACAATAATGATTATCAGACGTCGATTAAGATGATCCCCTTCAAAGTATTGTATGGAAGAAAGTGTACAACTCTGATTATCTGGGATAACCCATTTGATAGACTCATGATGGGACCAGAAATGCTCCAGGAAACAGAGAGAATGGTAAGAAAATTACAACAAAAATTAAAAGAGGCACAAGAGAAATAGAAAAGCTACGCAGATTTGAAAAGAGGACACCAGGAATTTCAAGTTTGAGACCATGTGTGCTAAAAATTCAAAGCAAGAAGAAGTTCATTAAATCTAGGAAACTGTTCGAAGTTGGCACCCAGGTTTTGTGGCCCCTTCGAGATATTAGCTCGAATTGGACCCGTGGAATATCAACTTGCACTCCCTACAAATTTAGAAGTTCATAATGTATTTCATGTTTCTTTGTTGAAAAAGTATATCCATGATCCTACTCACATCATTGATTAGAACATGGTGCAGGTGGAACTAGAAGGCGAGTTCCAACCGGAACCTCTACGCATTATGTACAGGAAAGAACAGTACTACGGAACATAGCCATCTCTTGGGTAAAAGTGCAATGGAAGCACTTTAGTCTCGAGGAGGCCACTTGGGAATTGGAGGAAGATTTTCAAAAATATTATCCAACCCTATTCTGAAAGAGGAATGAACACTAAGGACAGTGTTGTAGTGAAGGGGGAGAGGATGTAATATCCCCCAAAATAATTAATTGTTAAAGTCTGTATGCACTTAGGAATAAATGTTTTTTTTTGGAAAATTATTGCCATTTATGGGAAATCTAAATTTGGAATTTGATTATTTGTAATTAATTATTGTGATTGTTGGGAAAATATTTGGTTTTCCCAACTAACTCTTTGACTGTGACACATGTAAAAGACAAATATTTTTATATATTAATTGTTGAAGGAAAAATGGAACAACTATGTTGAAAACAATGGATCGTGATTCCATGACTGGGGAATGGACTTGAGTTACCTTAGGGCTGAATTTTATAAGTGAAAAATGAGGAATTTGACCACTAGGAGCCTATGAAAATTAGGGATTTGTAAAGCTGCAAAAATTTCCAAGGAGGGAAAAAGACCTAGGAAAAAGATGCTCATAATATACAGCATATGGGAGGAGGTTGGACGTTGCTTAGTATGTTCCAGAGAGGATATCACTTGTTGTTATGAACATTGTTTGGGTGTGAGGGAAGGGGATTTTTATGATCTAAAAGGAGGACTGTAACAAAAGAGGATCATTGGAATTCTCCCTTGTGGACTCATGGTCAGTCTAGGGGGTGAATGGAGAAAGTAGTTTGGTTTTTTTGTTCTATGGTTGGGTGGAACTTGGTTGTTCTATTTGTTTTCTAGCATCTTATTCAAATATGTACATCTACTTGCTTCCTTGATGAATTTTTGGTTAATTAATAGCTGACAGATTGAAATGGTTATAGGATAATTTTCTTTACAGGATAATTATATTCACTGTGTAAATATAAGAAAACTATTATGAAATTTTAACTGTTAATGAAGCTAAGTTAAGTATATATGCATGGATAGTAATATATGTATATGTTGGACTAGGCATAAAGAATGTTAGAATTGTTGGTTGTGTTAACGAAAATTTATAATTGGGTACGTGATCAAATAGAAGATAATTGTGTGGATTTCCATATATCCATATAGATGTATTTTATGTACATAAATATACATGTAGATACCATATCAGTATTGGTATAGGTATCATATAAGAAAGATAAAGAAAATAGTAGTCCTCACATTTGAAAGAAATTACATTCTATATATATAATGGCCCGTAGACAAATGGAGATTTAATAGTCTACATAATGCATGATACAATTGTTGTTCTAACTATGGAATCATATTCAATTGAAGTTATTTTACAACTGTGTATTCCATTAAGAGGTAAGTTACAAATAATTGGTTTATCCCTTGAAACCCTGATTCAAACTTATCACGGTAGAGAACTCAAGGGTAAGGACCCTCTAATACTAACAAAATGAACCTAAAGAGTTTTAATTTGTACGCCGAGAGTTGGAACTCGAATACATTTTGATTAAGGAATTTTCCTTTGTTTTAGGGTCCGCCGACATGTTTAACCATGAAAGATGAAAATCAATAGATTTAGTAAACCGTGTTAAAATAATCAAACAAAAATTTAAACAGTAAAGATTTAGCAAGTGGATAGTACTTAGGTTGCAGTTGGCATGGCTGAATTTCCCCACCAGCGCTGCTGAAGTGATCTGTCCACAGTCCGAAGGGGAGGAGTGGACCTAGAAATTACTAATGGGTACGCTCGCATGGAAACATGGTCCCATCATTAGTTTTTGAAACCAAAATAATTTAACTGAATACTCCAGAATGTAAACAAACAATTAAAATATTGATAAACATGTAATTTTTTTCATAACCAGAATAATAAAGTTCATGCACTATAGTTGCATGTCCCACATAGGCATTTACTTCCCATTTTGGGAATACAGATAAGGTTGGGGGACATTGTTCCCATAGTTATCAAAACTTCTGAGTTGTTGATAAAACATCAGATAAGAATATAAGAATATAATGGACCTAATATGTGTTTTTTTAACATACTATAATCTTTCATTTCTGTCAAAGAAAACCAGTCCAATGGAAGAAAATTAGACAGATTTCTCGATACTTCAATTACTATTTTATTTGTGTGGAAGAAGTACAGATATATAATTTTAACAATAGATTTCCATAACAGAGAACTTAGGGTAAATCTTATAAATGAAGTATAAATTCTAGTAAACTTACACACTCACGAAGTCTTATGAATTTAAAAATTCTTCTACAAGTATGAGAAATGCGATTATATTAAGAGGCAATCCCACAAACAAGTTATTACACTTTACACATGAGAAAGAAAACCTTATTGCATACACAAGAACCATTTTACGAATATACACCATGTAAATCGAAGGCGAAATAAATCATAGTAAGTCTCAGATGTGTATTTTTCTTTTAAGAGACGATAGTTTGGGAATTCATTCCATCTTTCCTCTTTACAAATCCAGTAGACATATCACATAATAAAACAAGAATAATAAATATACAACTTATACATACAGCAAGGACCATAAGCAGATCGAGGAGAGAATGAAGGAACCCGGAGAAATATTTAACCAAGGGGTTCTTGGGCGATGACTATGCCGTGAACGACTTAAATAAAAATGCAAGCATAAATGATAAGTAAAATATCGATGCCACGACCTTTCTGACAAAACCCTTAATGCTATTACAAATGAATGTTTTCAAAACCTAGTAAACTCTAATTTAAACTAAGAGTAAACACAAACTTCTCGGACATATAGTCACTAGTGCAAGGATATGTATGCTTACATTGTACAACACATACAGATATTTTACGCAACAATTAATCAAGAATTTTCACCTTTACGAATTTCTTCAAGGGTATTTTAATTACAGATAATAGGTTGAGGATTACCCAACACCCATTTTGAAGGAAACTTGGAAGTAACACGCGATGCGTGGGGTTCTATTATTCAACCTATGTGCAGAACACAAAATAGGGAGAATAACCAAACCATAGTGCACGAAAAGGACTACACAAGTAAACGGTATGCTTATACTCACAGAGGACTTTGACATATTAATAATACCACCCGACATTACATAATGGAATTACAGATTACAGAAGTATAATATCTCTCATGGAATGAGGGAAAATATTTAGGGGTAATTCCATAAAGACAAAAAAAAAACCTTGAAGACTGATAAATGACTTAATATTAAAACATTGCTTGCAGGAGGAGGTGCATTAACACAGCGAGACAACCAGGGAATTGATAACATTTAGAGGAATCTTATAAACCCTAGTTCAATAACTGAAAACCTAGAGGTGTAGACCAATATGTAAACCTATATAGAAGTACTAACCTATTATAGTGCCAATGTGATGCATGTCTAAGTTACAGGATGCGAGAAATTACCTTTTCGTGTGTAGTAGGAGCACCAAACCTCATGAAGCCTCTTCCATTGTTATTCAGGACTAGGTTTCCATTGCTACTTACTAGTAATAGAGGAATGAAAGAACGTGCAGAGAAAACCACTCGACATCCCTGTAGTGAAGTGTTACAATGATTTTCCTGAGACCTCGCTAGAGAAATATAGTGAGGGCTACGAGTTAGTATGTTTCCATGTGAAATGATGGAGGTGGTTTTCTTGTATTGGACATAGTGGCTAAGTGTGAGTCCCAAGGAGGTACCTTCATAGGTAGCCATAAATGGGTTAGACAAGGTTTTTAATACAATGACTGAATTTTCTTTTATTTCGACTTCACATCAATTTATTACATAATGGTGATACAAGTCAGCTAATGCTATGAATGCACCTTTAGTCACGCCCCGTTTAGTTATGAGTCTTACCTTCTAGTTCCAATTTCGTTATCAAGCTTGAAATTTTGTAATTGGTATCGTTGGGGCTTCATAACGACGCCAACCATTAACCATATTACTATTCTTGTGGTAGTAGTGGTCGGAGTTTTAACCATAGACACTTGACCATGAAGATTTATTACTATAGACAATTTAATAAGTAAAGTCCACCCATATATCTAAAGTTTGTGATGTATTTGATAAAGGGGATGCCTATGCTATGAATCAGATTCCATATAGGACCCCCTATAATACATAAGTAAATGTTTTTAACATAGAGATGGTGATAATACTACTTGGGGTTGTAATATTTTAAATGTTAAACTATTCATACTTTCACCAGTGAATAGGGATGATATTCACTATGAGTCTAAGATATAGTCAAGTTATTCCTTAACTACCACATATTTGATTGTTGTATAGCATGGAGTAATTTTAGAGATGACATATTTTCTGCATGGTATTATGGTTGTATCTGTAAAATGGTAAACATAGGATTTACGAAAGTCAATAGTAAAGACAAAACTACCTACATATATTAAAGTTATGTTTTGAAATAAGTTGGTCAAAGATAAAAGATATTTAATGTATCTAATAATTTATTTATTTATTTCTATAAATTTGGGGTACATTATAGTTTAACACCATTGTTATCTTTTAGTAATAGAATTTCCCTTCCCATTAAATAATGATGCCACATTTTTAATGCATGTATTACATTTTCTAACTCTATATCATGAGTTACATAGTGTATTTCATGTTCCTTTAATTTGTGTGATTCATAAGAAATGGTGTGTCCATCCTGGGTTAATACTCCTCCTAATTCTTCTTTACTTGCATCCACAAAAACTGTAAAGTCTTTATATGGGCTTTCCACCTTAAGTATTGGTGTTGTAGTTAATAGTCTTTTAAATTTATCAAAATTGTCCTAACATTTTTGAGACCAATTAAGTTCCATCCCCTTTTTTTGTAGTGATGTAATAGGATAGGCGATTTTGGAAAATCCTTCGATAAACCTTTGGTAATCCCCATGAATAGTCTTATGTATGCCATATGTTTAGGAATAGGACATTCCATAATGACTCTAATTTTTTGGGGGTCTACTACAATACCGTCTTCCGATACTACATGTCTTAAATATTGTACCTTTGGTAAAAATCGCATTTATCGAACTCAACATATAGTTTATGTTCTCTTAGAGTCTGTAACATTATTTTCCAATGGTGCTCATGTTCTTCTTCAGTTTTTGAATATATTAGTATATCATCAACAAAGACCAGTACAAATTTATCCAAATAATGACTAAATATATTTTTCATCGAGCACAAAAAAGTTGTCGGTGCATAAGTAAGTCCAAAAGGAACCACTAAAAATTGATCATGTCCATAACCTGTTCTAAGTGTTCTTTTGTTTACGTCTTCTTCCTTTATCCTAATTTGATGATAACTAGATCTCAAGTCTAGCTCATATAATATGTTTTCTTCTCCAACCTCGTCAAAGAGATCGTTGATCCTAGGTAAAGATTATTTGTTTTTAATTTTCATCTTGTTCAATTGACGATAATCAATACATAATCTTATTGTTCCATCTTTCTTTTTAACATATAAAACTCGTACTCCCCATGGTGAAACACTTGTTCTGATGTATTCTTTATCCAATAGTTCTTGTAATTGAATTTTTAGTTATGTTAGCTCAGGAACACCATTCTATAATGTGTCTTTGATACCGGGGCAGATTCAGGTAGTAGATCAATAGAGAAACACATTTCTCTTCTTCGAGGTAGTTCAGGTATCTCTTATATGAATACATATTTAAATCCATGAAGGACTGCAAAGTATTCCAAACATGGTTTTCTATATCTTTCCAAAAGATTAGTTACTTGAATACTATACACCTTTCAACCATTACTAATACATTTCTTGAATTGCATTGCTGATATTTTTCTAACAGAAACTAGTTTTCTAATTCATTTTATTGGTCGTCTTGTATTTTTTTCATCCTTGTACACAAATGACTTTTCATAACAGTTCAATATTACTTTATGCCTTTCTTACCATTTCATTCCAATATTTAATTCATACAACCCTAAAGGTAACACGTTCATATTTAACTTTGTATTATGACCACTTATGCTTAGTTCACAATCATAAACAAACTTTGTTACCTTTCCTTTTGTCCCTGTCACTAAATTTACAAACCATGATTTAACATGTTTCACCTTCTTTAGCTTGTTCGACTCTACTAAGATTGGGGTAATATAACTTAAAATAGATCCTGGGTCAATTAGTATATCTATATTGTTGCTATTAATTTTACCTTCAACTTCCACAATAGTGGATTGATGGTTTGTTTGTGTGCCATCCAAAGCTACATTGATTTTATGAATACTTCTGCCAATATTTCCAACTTTTGAAGCTTCTTGTAGATTATGGATTGAAGTTTTAATTAATGGGTTTAAGCATGGAAATTTTCTCCGCAGATAGGGTTCCCCATAGTCCCAACATTTCAACGTTTCCCTGGGACTATCCACTATCCTCTTAAATCCCAAATTAACTGGTTTATTTCCCCCCCTAGCCCACTGTGTGCGAGAGGGATAGTAGTTCCTTTGGAATCCTTTAGTCATGTTATGGTAAGGGGTCAGTTGTAAACATTGATTTCATTGATTCAATTTATACTGTTTATTTTCATTCCATTCCTTAGGAGTTTCAGATCTATGTTTATACTGTTCATAACACATTCTATCCTTCCGAAAAACCTCATTCAAAGATTTAGGATTATCAAATTCAATTCTATCTTTATAAGACTATGGTAGACAACTCAAGAACCTTTGAATATTTACTTTATCTTCTTTGAAATAAGGAACAAACCTTAGTACATCTAGAAATGTATTAATTAGATCATCCATAGACATTTGTCCTAGTCGTAATTCATAAAATTCTTTAGTTTTTCTTTCATAATAAATTTCTGATAGGTATTGTTTCTTGAAATTCTTCTTGAATTCTAACCATTCCATTATTTTCTCTTTAAATACTTTAGCTAGTTTCAGGTCTTCCCACGAGATACTATCCTTCCCCTTTAAATTATAAATGGTCATTCTCACCTTCATATTACTAGAATAATTATAAATCTGAAAGTATTTCTTATGTCTAGTAGTCATGCTTCAACTTCTTCTGCCATCTTTGATTCTACATCAAAAGTGGATGGCTTTATATTTTTTAATTCACCTTCCAAGTGATCCAATTGTTTTATCTTCTTTCCTGTAGATGTTTTCTTTTATGTCATGTGTGTGTCCTTGAAAGAGGTTTTTTTCTCTTTTTGTTTCAAGACTAGAATTTTTTGAGGACTTTTTACTGGCCTCCTCTTTCATATCATTATTCCTTGGAATCTTCTTTGTTTCTATATTACCTAACAACATTTCATTAATTTCATGTTGATATTCGTGATCTTTCTTTAGTTTTTCATTATCAACTTTAAACACCAACAATTCCACAATAATATTCCTCATCGTTTCCAACACTTGGGTGGTTGAACTTCCTTCATTGTGATGTTATGGGTTTCTAGGAAACTCTTGATTCTTTTTCCTCTCAGGTATATCTCTTTCTCTATTTTGCGCTGAAATTTTTACCAAAGACAATTTGGACAAATTTTGTTTGTAACAATAAATATTAGTTGTTAGATATTTCCCTTAACAAAAATAAATTTCTAGTGTTTCCCTTAGACCTAAGTGTTGTAACCTAGAGCTCTGATACCATATGTAATGTACCTTAAATTCCACTAAAATTAAATTTTGTTATTAAAAGTAATCAACCTGAATACTACAGATCATCGTTCGTACTTTTGTTCTAGGTATTAAGCAACTTTTTATCACCTAGCAGAATTTTAGCATAATACAACAACTATGCAAAAAGGAAGTAGTTTTGTAGTCCCAAATTTCTCCAGTCTCTAATTTTTAGTATACATGATCCCTACCTTGTAGTTTATAATTGAGTTTAAGCTCAAAGTAGTAAACTACCTAAATGATCATTCAACTCGATAATCTGTTCCTTTCACCATGTTTTAGGTTTTTCTTTCTAATTTTCTTTTAAAAACTAGCCCGAAGGATGGAATGAGGAAGCGATGATGGGTCTCTCTCTTGAATTGTTGTGAGGGAACCCATTAGTTGGTGTTAAATATTCCTTTCATTTCGCCCCTCAAGTCTTCTATGGAGAAAAAGAAATCTCAACCATAGTTTCGTACTCGACCAAAAACCAGAGATTTGTTTTTATTTTCCTATTTTCATTCGTCAAAGTTTTATTTATTTATTCTGTGGTTATTTCCTCATTAGAAACAATCTCCTAAAATATTATTTATTTATTTTGTAGGTGGGATCTCGCCATTGCGGTTGAGCAAGGAAATAATTTCACAAAGGTATAAGTCACAATAGTATGCACATTCTTTTTGTGATACGTTTTCTCTTTAATAGATGAATTCATACTTTGTTCTTAGGAGAGAGACATTCGATGAAAAAGAAACATAATATTTTTAATCTTATGGGAATCTATAGATTATGAACAATATATAAAATTTAAAACGCTTCTATGAGTTCTGTATTCTTCTGATCTAGATATTCCATGACTAGAACATTCAGTAATCACACCATTTTGATATGATAATTTCCAGAACCTATCAAATTCATAAGATTATGAAAAATAAGTTTATATCTGTGTTATTAAAATTTTATAGTTACAAAATCCACAAATCGTTGTTACATGTAATTTAAAGAGATCCGTTTAACTCAAATATAATGCATACATCTATTAAAAAAAAAACAGATTTTGTAGCATGCATCTAATCCTGTAGCTACATGCAATTTTGTAGTTAAGAGTGAATCAATATGTATACCGAAGATATATATTAAAATATCTTCAATTATGTAATTGTACACTAATCAAAAAATACTTCATAGATCAGAACTTCATAGTTGCATGCAAATCTATAATCTACATAAAGATAACTAATTAGATACAATGCCTCAAACTATATATCTACATACTATTGCAATAATATTGCAAGAATGCAAAGTAAATAAAGTTACAAATCTATAAACCTTGATGCTTAGAGAATAAATGGAACAACCGCGTTCCACCCCCTATCGTAGATCCAAAAAAAACACAATTACTTGTTCTTATCACCCTCTAGCCTGAGCGTGACTCCATAAGGGAAAACTGAGCATCACTCAACCATTGTCTCTTTGAAGAGTTTAGAAAAACATTTTCCTAACACCATGTTCTCATAACAACAAACAATCATTTTTCCAACATATTAAGCACTACCTCCCACATATGTTGTATATATCATTTTTCCATTTCCTAGAACTTTCCATTCCTTTCCCTCCTTGAGAATTAGCTTTACAAATCTTTGATTTTTAGGGGCTTCTAGTGAGATAACTCAACTTGTAACACTTGTAAAAATCAGCTACTAGTTAACTCAAACATGTTCCCCACTCATGGAATCATAGTCAACTATTTTTAACGTGGTTGTTCCATCTGTTTTCCATCATTTAATTTCTTAAATTATTTGTCTCATACATGTGTCCACCAAAAGAGGACAATTGGAAAGTCCAAGAATCATAAAAATAATAATTACATACTTCCACAAATTAAAATTCGAATTTCCATGAATGGAAATTTAATTTTAAAACAACAACATTAAAATAAATTGTTTTGAATATTTGAGGGTGTCACAAGTATAAGTTAGTGTGTAGTTCCTTCAACTTCAATGCAAACCCCAACACAAACAACTCCATTAAGATCAATAGGTCTACATCTAGACCACAACAAATTCTGACAAGTAGTCCAAGTAGTTCTGCATCTTTAGATCCAACATTAGCAAATATGTTACCAAGAAAGACAAGAATTCTGAGTGACATCTATAATGAGGACACAACAAATTTATTTTCAATTTTTTCTTTGTTTTCACAAATAGTTGATCCATTAACTTTTGAATAAGTTTTCAAAGATGATGTATGGGCTCAAGCCATGGATTAAGAAATCAGATGTATAGAGAACAATCAAACATGGAAATTGGTAGATGTACCTGAAGACAAAGATGTGATAAGTGTGAAGTGCATTTATAAAACCAAGGAAGATGAATATGAAAATGTGCAGAAACCCCAAGGCAAGGCTAGTTGCAAGATATTTTACACAAAAACCTAGAATTGATTTCAATGAAACATTTGCATGAGTGGTGCACATGGACACAGTCAGAAGTGTGTTATCCATTGCCACCTAGAACATATGGTCAATATATCAAATGGATGTAAATTCATCATTTTTGAATGGACATTTAGAAGAAGAAGTATATGCGGAACACCGAGAAGGCTATGAGGATTCAGGACAAGAAGACAAGATGTAGATATTGAAGAAAGCATTGTATAGGTTAAATCAAGCTCCGAGAGCTTGGTACAGTCATATATATTCCTACCTCACACAAAATGGATTTTAGATAAGTGAAAGCGAGCCAACACTGTACATCAAAGAAAACCAACAACGTAATATTTTAATTTCGTGTTTATATGTAAATGATTTGATTTGTATAGGTGATTTTGGCATAGAATAATTTAAGTCAGTCATGAAGGATGAATTTGAAATGACTGATTTGGGGCTTATGAGATATTTTTTGGGAATATAAGTTCAAGAGTAAAAAACTGGTATATTTATCTCACAATCTAAGTATGCACATGAAATTATGAAAAGTTTGAATATGATAAATTCAAAAGCATCCCTAACACAGGTATCATAACATGATTGAAGTTAAAGAAGGAAGATAAAGGGTTCAAGGTTTATCACACACTATTTAAAAGACTAGTAGGCAGTCTTATGTAGTATCTAACAACGATAAGAACGGATATTATGTATGGAATGAGCCTAATCTCAAGGTTCATGGAAACTCTAAAAGAATCACATTGGAAGGAAGGAAAAAGGATACTAAGATATGTGAATGGAACAAAAGATTTTTACATTAGATATTCTATTTCAGAAAATTTTAGACTTAATGGATACATTGACAACAATTGTGGAGGCAACATACATGACAGAAAAAGTACCTATGGGTACACATTTCATTTTTGAACAGGTATGGTATCATCAACATAAAGGGAACAACCCATAGTAACTCTTTCTTCAACAAAATCAGAGTGCTTTGTAGCTACAAGTGCATCTTGTCAAGAAATTTGGATGAGAAGGATGTTAAAAACTTTGTTGCAGGAACAACAAGAACCAACAACAGTATTTTGTGACAAAAATTCAGCCATCATGATATCAAGGAACCATGTGTTTCGTAAGAAAACCAAGCAGATTGATACAAGGTATCATCTTATCAGAGAATTCATAAATAACAAAGAAATCTCTTTAGAATTTTGTAGGTCAAAAGAACAAGACTTGGATATTTTTACAAAGGATTTAGCAAGAGATGCATTTCATCATTTGCACAGTAGTTCGGGAGTGTGCGCAGTAACATATGAGTGGTAGTAAAATGTAAACTCAAATTTTGATCCCACTTACTTATAATTAAGGGGGAGTGTTGGAAATAGTAATTAGAAGTTGGTGAGCTTTACTTAGTCAATTTATCATTATATTTGTCAATCAGTGAAAAGCCACACGTTTACGCAAGATCAGTTTCTATTAGTCAACAAGCATGGGAGTTAATTAATGGAGCCAACCCTTACCTTTCCAACTTTCAGTTGAGTAGATGAAAAGTTAGTCGAATTCATTGTTGTCTTTAATGTCCAGTTAGTCATAATTCTACAGGAAATCCGAGTTTCATCTTTATAAGTCCTAGTCTTTAGTTAGTTGAACATCAAAGATAGAGGTAGTTGAGGAGTCGATAAAGTCAACAAAAGTTATTAGACCCTGAAACCACAATTATCATATTTTATATTAATAATTAACACCAAAATTAATATATATCAAGTAGTTTGTGTATTTACAAATTCATGTATATTTCTGGGCTAAATCATAATTCTTATTTTCAAGAACAAAGAGAATTTTCATTTAATTACGTTCCCAAACCAACCAAATTCCAAATTATTATACAGTGGGGTTTCCACTCCCATTCCTTTTCAGTGCCAAATGAAATTGAAGTTAGAATTCGTATTAATTTACAACGCTTAAATGTGATATTAAATAATTTATATATGTGTGTAAAAGAGACAACGATTGTTATATAAACAATAACCAAAATAAAGTTAAAGTACAATGAAAATATTAAATAGCAAGGAGTCATGAAACATCTAGGCGTTCATTTATCAAATAAAATGGGTTCTTAATACCATAACCAAATTAAAAGCAAAAGTACAATGAAAATATTAAATATCAGGGAGTCACGAAACATCTAGGCGTTCATTATATCAAATAAAATGGGTCCATAATACCATAATGTTCGTTATGTCGCGCCATTTTTAAGATTCATTTAATAGTTTATGTATTAATTAAGTACAACCAAGTATACACAGCTAAAAATATAATAATTTTTTCAAAATTAAAATAGCATTTTTTTTTCGTTTAGTAAGATGACAGACTAATCTTAACATCACACTGAAACACAAAAAGGATAACGTAAAAACATAGTAGAAGCGGTGTAAGAGGCCTATAAAACTTTTCAAATTAAAATAAATAGATTTTCTTAAAAATATAAGATCTTAATCTCAATCCTCCCATGAGAGAAAGGGCAAAAAACACTGGAATATGAAATGTATAATTTAGATATTCACAATACAAACACGTTTTAGTATTGAAAATTGCTGAGTTCGGGGTATAAAAAAATTGAGAGTTTATCGAAGCAATCTTTTCAGCTAATAAATTCTGTCGTATAAAAAATCTTAAAAATTTATAAATTATGTCATATCAAAAGTCTTCAAAATTATGTTAAAAAATAGTTCTTTAGATGGTAATAAAATTTATTATAACTTCAATCTGTAATGTTCAAAGATAGTTCAGTTAGTAATATTTAAAGAAGTAGACTTTTACACCTTCATGATGTTTTTAGGTTTTTAGTAATTAACTGTTTTTTTAAGGATTACTAGCTCTTAATCAATTAAATTCAATTATAGGTTTTATTCAAAACAAAAACGAAAAAATATCAATCCAGATAATATTGACAAGGAAGCTAAAATTTCCATATTCGTCCCAAAACTAATAATCAAATCATTTATTTTTTTATGAACATTATATCTGACTAACTTTTGCCCTGCGAAAATATCATTGTGAAAATAAGGAGCCAAAAAATCAAGAGATAAAGCGCACTTAGTACAGCAGGGAAAGCCATAAAAACGAATATGTGCGTAATGAAACGAACCTCACGGCGAAGAACATCAGTGTACGCAGTCCGAAATGCTTAACCTGTATACACATGGGAGATGGTAGATCGTAGATTATTTGTAGGAGTAGGTTCACTTGGAAGTAAATGGGTTTGAATCAGGTTAAATTTTCAGGGGTAGCTTGTGTTTTGCATTATCGAAATTCTTTATTTTAGGGTTTTGATTTTAAATTAACTCAGATACTCAAAAAATCAATTAGAGTTTTAAATTAATTAAAATTTTAAGACTGACATCATGGAAAAACCTACCAAAAACAATTTATAAAAACGATTACTCCCAAATTAACCTACTCCCAACTTTGTATATAAAAAATAACAACTGGCCAACTCTGTGCATATCATGAAATCTTATACATGATTTTCTCACATCTGCAGATTATGAGTTGATGTTGGCAAGTCATCCTTGGCTCCATGACCTGTTGTGGCCCATCATACAAGATCCCACATGAATCTTGATCCTCTGAATGAACCGGCCGCTGGTGCTGACCCCTGATCAGAAAAGCGAGAACGAAAGCGAGTGTTTTACGCAGTAAATGAAACGTCGCAATACAACCTTTCTAAAGCAATGGGCTGCACAATAAATAGAAAGAGTCCCCACTGCAAAAGAAAATAATAATAAAAGACTATCATAAATAGAACGAGTACCTACTTCAAAATAAGATAATAATAAAAGATTTGATAGTAAACAAGGTCTTGTTCGTACGTGAAGAATATTTACCAATTGACATCGTAAAAAAGGAGAGATCCGTACTTGTTTATTTAGGGATTGATTGTTTACTATGTGTTTATGTGTTTAGGAGAATGTTTTTAATTAGCTTGTGAGAATGTATGTTTTATTCTTTATTATTATAACTGATTTTAAAAGGGTAAGTGATTACTTGTCATGTTTTAGAATTTTATTTCTGTGCTCTAAAAATATTAAGAAAGGCTTTACAAAATCATCATATTTTTGTTGAATTAAGAGATTAGAGAAGTTGGTAATGTGACAATTTTTTTTTTAAATAAGTTATAATATGAATATAAACTAAACAATCTAAGATAAAATGTTTTTTATCTTCCACCTTCAATAAAATATATATTATTTTTAAATAATATTTAATTTTAAACATTAATAATAATTATCATAGCTAAGCAGACACGTTATGTTATCAGAAGTACATTATTCTTTGTTAGTCTCCTTCTTGTGTGCGCAGCACTCACAGATCTTATGTTGATATTGTTATCAGAAGTACATTATTCTTTGTTAGTCTCCTCCTTGTGTGCGCAGCACTCACAGATCTTATGTTAATATTTATTCTCTTTCCTCTTCTGACCTCTGACTTTACGACTACATGAGAGACAGAGGCATCTTTTACTCACGCCAATGTCTTATCGTGAGTTAGCTACTTCTTTACTCCACACAAATTTTGATACCCATATTACTGTACTAAATAATAATTAAAAAAGCATTTTCTCCAGTTCCGATCCCAAGTCGCAATGGGCAGGCTGATTGAATTAGTGATTTATGAAAACTTGTTTCGCTCGCCTGCAGTTGAGTCACCAGTCGCGGAATTTCGAAATCTGAACATATCAGTGTGGGCCTATTGTATTCTGTAATTTGATACCCATCTAATGAATTTTATGTATATGGTCGAGCAAGCGATTCCGAGGATTGACATGAATATGTACGTATTTGAAATAATCTAAATGTTCTTATAGATGTCCCAAACAAACATACAATGTGTTAATGGCCCCTTTAGTGTAGAATGGTTATATGTTCTGTTGATTTTGCATCCAGTATAAGATCAGCTAAGGCTTTAATTTTTTTTATTTGAATTTAAAATAGATTTTTTTTTTTTTATGTAAGTATAATTATAAATTTGTCTAAATTTATTTTAATTTTTTATTTATCATTTGTTAATAGGGATCAAATCTTTTTTCAAGGTTTAAATATTTTTTCAATGTATTTTTAATTTAAAAAATGTTTTTATCTTGAGAGAATTTATCTTTCTAATTGCAATATAGATTTAGAGCTAAGATAAATCTACACTAGTTTTTAATACATATATACACATAAATATATATGTCACTTGTCTAATCTAAAGTGAGCAATGTTATTACACTTGAGCAATAAAACATCTAAAAGTTATTAATATTTTTTAAGTGTCACATTTCAACTCCATATTTTTTTTAAGTAGAAATCATCTATGAACAATTTTTACTTTCAATTATTTTATATTTCTATATATAAAATTGATATAAAAATATTTTACTAAAATGGACATTGAAATATCTTTTTGTTGTTAATATTGTTTTTTAAATACAATTTGACAACACCATGTTGAATACAAAAGTGATTAAGCATCTCCCTCATACAAAGTGTTTTTAGGGATAATAAGAATTTCTTCAACTTGAATTGCTTTAAAAAAAAATCACTTTGAATCACTTTATATGTTTGTGTATAAACTTGATATTGAAATATTTTACTTAAGGTGGATATTGAAGCATGTTATTCATGAACCAAATTGAAGTATTTTTTTGTTATTAATATTTTTTTAAATATCACCTTTCAACTCCATACACATCTCCCTCATAGTAGAACTAACTTTTAAAGGAATTACACATCTCCCTCATACTAAAAAATATAAAAAATATACTAATAAGATTTTTTTACTTTGAATTATCTCTATATAAATTTGATATAAAATTATTTCAATTAATCATAATCCATATTTTAAATCCCACATAACAACTCCAAATTAAATACAGAAAAAAATACACTGTCTTTCAACACAACAAAATTTCATTTGAAAGTTTGATTTCTCATTATTCACATTATAGTTTTATAGTTTTTCCATAAATTTAAATTAATTTTATTAAATAGAATTATTACTTACTAAACGCCAAGTTTAATTCATGAACGGAATGAATACACTATACATTCCACGTGACTAAAAAATATTCTCTTGTAATTCGAAAAGCTCAACGAAAAGAACTTGTCAAAATGAGTGGCATGACAAAGACTCGTGAAAAATAAAGTTCTATTAAAAAAAAAAAATCCCATCAAAGAAAATTAATTATTTGAGGAGTTGGATTTGATGGAATTCAACAAAAGTCTTATGGAGAATCCTATCAAACAAACACAATTTCTGTGTATGTCTGATAGCGTGTCAATTTTTTACTTTTTCTAGTTTGGCTTCCAAATGAAAGCCAAATTTTGAAAAAAATAGATAAATTAGTTAAATTATATAAAATAATCAAAACTTTGATAATGATTGCACAAATTAATTAAGTCGAAAGGCATATACCTATTGGAGATGGTCACAATTAATCACCTTTTAATCTTAAATTCTAATCTGATGGCTAATCATATTAAAAAATTACTGTACCACCACATGATTGCCACGTTTAACTGATTAACCTTTGGAATTACCACATTTAAGATTAACTTTTGAATTTCCTCAGCTCTATGTGTGTTTTAGTTGTTGGTGCGTTTCAATTCACAAGGCTAACTTACATTTAAGATTAACTTTTGGATTTTCTCAGCTCTATGTGCGTTTTAGCTGTCCGTGCGTTTCAATTCACCAGACTAACTTACGGTGTTCACCAGCCACAACACCAACGACTTTGCTACTGTGCTAGTGTATAATTTAACTAATTTATGTATTTGAAAAATAATCAAAACTTTGATAATAATTACACAAATTAATTCAATAATCTCCAAAATTCCTAATCTTAACATTTTCAATTTTAGTTTAAAAAAAAATGGACACAATCCCATAATCCACTAGTATACATTATGGACTATTGAATGAAAAAAAATCCAATATCCTTGAGGAGGCGCTAGAGTCATCTCCTTCCCTTTTCACAAGGCAAATTCTCCTTGAGTGGGCACTGGAATCACCTCTTCCATTTTGCGCTTTCCAGAAGGCAAATTCCTTTTTGAAAGAAAGGTAAGGTGTCCCTGAGGAGCTGGAATCATCTGTCGTTTTATTTTTGCTCTTTTAACTATGGCCTGCCCAATTCTAGGAGAATCGATCGTTGACACTCGTGGAATTTTGGTATTATTGTGAGCGCCGAGCCAATTTAAAAAAAAAAATAGAAAGGGATGAGAAAAGGCTACACGAAGAAAGAGAAGACAAAACAAAAGCAAAGCTTATCAAAACGCCGTACCTTTCTGATCAATCTCTTTCCCTAAAATCGCGTGACATGGTTGGATGGTTAGCCATTATTTTCAACGAATATAGAGACAGGGAACATCAGAATACACCTTTTTGTCATTGGCGTTCTAGCCGAGGTTGAAATTTGACGTGAAGTGCTAGTGATTTATCTATTTGCACTTCAAATCAGAGTATATTTTATTGATTTATACTTCTAATTTTCTAATCTGATATCTATCTCTATTATTCACACTTCAAATCAGAATATATTTTATTCCTTTATATTTATTTTTTTATTTTATATTATTTTTAGTTAGATGTGTAATATTTAATTTTTTTTATGATTTTTATATGGAAAGACATTTTATATAGTGCAATATGGGGGAGATGTGTAATTCCTTCACTACTTCAACAAGAAGTGGATATATGTCATTTAAATAAATATTAATAATAAAAAAGAATATTTCAATGTTGGATATAAATAAAATATTGCAATGTCTACATTGTCATCATATCTGCACATTCTGCCTAGCCAAATCTTACGATCGTGCACCTCTTGAGGGCGTGTGGCACTGCGTCATTTCTCGCTTGGTTGTTTGGCAACACCAAGGTTACTTTTTATGGACTATGAATACTCACCTAGAGCATACCCATACTCAATTCTAGAATACCGATGAGTGACACTCTCTTACTCTAGTGCAACTCTTGTATACTTAGACAATTGTTAAAAACTTTAAGCCTTAGACATATTTAAGCATACATCCATTAACATAAGAATCTAAGAGAACAACAAAAAAACATACAAAACAAACATAGATATAGTGTAGGTGGCACAAACCGTTCCTAACACCTGACTAACTCTTTGTTATTGAAAAACAATTACAACATGAGCACTACCAGCACATATTTCAATTCTACCTCACAAATGCCTCCAACAAACATGTGTTTCCATACTTCCCCAAAATCAACCCGAAAGAAGCTCTCCCAACAATGTCCATTGAATATTCCTCGACATAGCACAA
Source organism: Picea glauca (assembly GCA_000966675.3). Classification (NCBI taxonomy): domain Eukaryota; kingdom Viridiplantae; phylum Streptophyta; class Pinopsida; order Pinales; family Pinaceae; genus Picea; species Picea glauca. Next base: position 435,658 of record JZKD02S1713208.1, read on the forward strand.
TCCTGCCAAGTGGATCGACTTGGCTCCTTGAGGGAGCTCTCCCTCTTCATCTTCCTCAGAACCATAGAGCTCTTATTTCTCTCATTGTCTTCCAATTTCTACCAAGCTACCTTCTTTGTTGTGTTCCCTCTTTCCTTTATAGGTGCCCATCTATCGTGTCTCTTTTCCCATGGGTGAGACGACCTGTCAGATCACCAAGTCACGCCCCTTTGCAAGGTTGGTATGACTCCTCATATGGGCACGTTCGGGTGGCTTTCCCAGCCAGTGCACCAAATGCTTTGTTCCATCGTCTCATAGACCCACCAATCCATCTAACTGACTCGATGTCTTGGGTGTGCATGCCCCTTAGGCGATTCATGCTCACTCTCTTAAGTGCTTCCCCCATTCCTTAGTCGATTTTCTTTCATTGGTACAATGCCGAAGTCTTTCCCCCAACCCTTCATGAAATTATTTGTTGTTTGACTTGTGTCGCAAGGCACCTCGGGTGGAGTCGGCCCTTGGAAAGTCATGTTCCCAAGGAACCCCAACTCCCACCTATATGAATACTGCCATTTGCTCATTTGCATTGATCATCCCTCCCGCCTAATTTCCTTTATTTTACTATGTGGTGGGCGTGCATGCACCTAGGCTTGGCACCACATGCCTTACACACGGTCCTTAATTAAAACAATTTTATGTTAGCTTTATATAGAGAAAAAATAAAAGGTGGTTGTATCGAAAACCCTATCTAAGGACTAGAATTTAAAGAGTGAAAAATGTGAAAGACAAAGAAAGACCTCTTAAGGAGGATGGGGTTACAGAAGCATTGTAGAAAATGGCTAAGTCATAGTAGGTCAAGAAATACTACGATGTGAAGAAAGAATGTTTCCATGTTGAAATGTAGAACGAAGAAATCAAGCCCTTCCAATAGAAACATAGGGTAATGAAAATAAAGTTGATAGTGTTGTTCTGATTATTGATTATGCACTAGAATGTGGAAGGTTCTTGGGAGGATGATCCCTTAGAAATATAAGTTTTAGTTGATGAATGAGTGCTGATGAAAGTGGATGTATAGTTGTTAAGTTAGCAATAGGAGATGTTGAATTACCAAGTAGGGATCACATGTGTGGTTCTAAAATTAAGGAATGTGAAGAAAAGTGCAAAGTGGAAATGAGTGAAGTTAAAAATGAAATCGAAGAAGCACAAGTAAAAAATGGGCCATGCATTGAGGAATTGTTATATGTGTGTGACTTGAATGTAAATATCCATGTAAGGGAGATACGAGGAAATAATGAGTAATAGGTTATTGAATGGCTAGAAAAGTTGGAAGACATTAATGTGGAGGTCATTAGTTATTATGTTGAGAATGGTCAATTCCTAGAGGACATGCCCCTAGGGGCATTAGATTTAATTGATTTTCTTAGTGTTGATTATCATGTAGGTTTAGAAGATGGACGATTTGATCATGTTGATATTTCAAAATAAGAAAAACAAAAGATTACACTTATTGTATCAATTGAATAAAATTTTGAAGAAGAAGGAAGAAATCAAGTTGTTGTGGGATTTGAGAAAGGATTTGTGTGAAATGTTAGACATGAAGACATTTTAAAAGAGGAGGAGATTACAACCCATGCCTTGGTTGTAAAAGTTGTACAAGTTGTTGGTGAAATTGAGGTTTCTATAGAAGTATAATAGAAAAATGAAGAACGTGAATAAGAAATAACCTTTCATCCTATAGAAGCAGGGGGAATATAAGGGGATATTGTTATTTATAGTTTTGATTATGAAATTAAATGATCCTATTGAATAAAGGAGAATGAAAGTGAGAACATGAGGGAATTCCATGGAATACATGGAAAAAAGGATAATGGTACTTCCATGTAACTAGTAGTAGAAGAAAAATCACCAGAATCAGTTGAAAGGAAAGCAACCCAAGACAATGTGAATGTGACAGTTGAGGCTGCATATCGAGAAAAGAAAGAGGTAATAGAAAGGAACCTTGTTTTATATAAGGATTTGTTTTTCATTAAGTGTGTATATACATATAGGATTTTTGTTGTGAGAGATGAAGATGGAGGACACAAAGATGGAGTACCAATACTACTTATCATAAACAAAATGATCAATGAGAAAAAGAATGATGAAGGTAGGGTGAATTTCAATTCAAAAAATGAAATTCCATTGGGAAATATGATAATCGTGTTTTTAATATCATGCCCGGGAATAAATATCTTGCATTCATGATGTAAGAAAAATCATTGGTGCAAGCTTTTGACTACACCCGAGAGATGAATACAGTGGAGGAAATAATAGACAAGGCCCTTGCATATGCGTGTAGGAAAGAAATTATTGCACAAAATATGGATTCCTTCTGTGCCATGAGTAATTTTATTATGGCTAAGCGATAATTAGGATTCCTAGAGAAACCTAGAGAGACAAATCATAGAACTAAGGATAGATCCAAGTTCTGAATTGGATGAAGAAAAATAAGAGGTGTAATTTTTCTGATGAGAATATCGACATGGAATGTGTGGTAAAGTAGCAGGAGTGTAGTAGTATTGGAATTTTATGACCAGAGCACAATTGTTACAAACTTTCATTTTACCAACAATTTCCGTGGACACTTGGTGCACCCAAGTAGCTTAGGAACCTATGGTTATGCATCCATAAGGTGCATGCCCAACCATCACCTCAAAATGATCTGTAACAACACTTATTCTATTTTCATACTTAGACAATTACAAGTTATACAAAGAAAAAGAAACATCCTAGAACATAGATAATATAACAAAAGCTCATATGATCGAGAAACATCAAGGAAGTGCTTAACACCCTTGTATTCAATATATGTAGGAGTATTACAAAGACACAAAGATACAATGAGGATACCTTGGTAACTAATTCATCTCAATTAAAATAGTAACATAAATTCAAAGGCACACTTCTTTCTCCTAGCACAACCCAAAAAAACTCATAAAAGTAAACCCTTGTTGCATTTGTAGCCATGTCTTCTATAGGTCCTAATATGTCTTGATTACTTAGCCAACTTGTGTGACCTACGATGTCAAACCCCAGTACAAGACAATTGTAGAAAAAATCACTAACTCTTTCTTTATATTTGGTTTTTATTCAATTTATCGGTCAATTCCTTGGCTTGTTGAGGCTTGTGCATGCTTTATACCCACATTTCCATTTACCTAGAATGTCACATCACTTGGAGTGGACTCAATATGAATTTTCCATCATGCACGTGCTAGTCCACATGAGTCACCCCAGTCACCCCATAGGTGAGCCATCTCATCCTCCACCTAAGTCATCCAACCATCCATGTCCAACGATTCCCAAGTCCAATTTGTACAGACCCAAATGTGCCCAAGGCCAACACCTTCACAATACCATCATCCATAATTCATGCCTAAGGAATGCATGCCCAAGGGCCTACGCTGAGTAAGTGAAATCAACAATCACAACCTACAATAAATTGTTCCCAAAGGTGTCTCAATTTCCCATCGTGACCCTCGACTGTGGAACTCCCACTAAACTGGTCCATATAAATACTGGAACTCTAAATATTCAAGTCTCTATCCAATTCCACCTAACTCTTTGGTGCATACAATGTTGGTTGTGGAGCCTGATTATCTTCCTGATTCAGAGGTCCTTGCTTTCAGTCGTTTTTATACCCCATGAAGTATTTACACCCCAGATGTATGTACACTCTTCCATGTGGG
>JZKD02S1713208.1:441898-468259 GCA_000966675.3 Picea glauca
CAAGATGCTTTGATTATTTCTGTAGATAATATTTCTGAGTCTTGGGTAGTAGATTCAGGAGCTTCATTTCATGCCACATCCCATAGGAAACATTTTCTACATTATGTTCAAGGTGATTTTGGACAGGTTCATTTGGGTGATGATGCACCATGCAAAATTGTTCGAATGGGAGAGGTAAAAATAAAGCAGCGAAATGTAAACCAATGGTTGTTGAAAGAGGTAAGACATGTTCCAGATTTAAGGAAAAATTTAATTTCAACAGGGCAGTTGGCAGGTGAAGTTTGTATATCCATATTTACAAGTAAGACGTGGAAGGTCATCAAAGGATCATTGATGATAGAAAAAGGATAGAAGGTATGTACATTGTATTTATGTATTGGTAATACTGACTCTTATATATCTTTAGCTTCTACAAGAGTGGATACAACACTATGACATCATAGGCTCGGACACATGAGTGAGACAAGTATGCAGATCCTTCACAAAAGAAATTTGTTGCCAGATCTTAAACAAATTGATTTGGACTTTTGTGAGCATTGTGTTTACAGAAAACAAAAGAGAGTCAGATTTCTCAGAGTCGGAAAAGAAAAGAAGAGTGAAAGGTTAGAGCTTGCGCATACAGATGTATGGGGACCATCTCAGGTATCATATCTTGGTGGCTCTAATTATTATGTTACTTTTATTGATGATGCAACTAGAAAAACTTTGGTTTATTACATTCTACAAAAATCTAATGTTTTTTATACTTTTAAGAAATGGAAAGCTTTGGTTGAGAATGAGACAGGAAAAAAGTTGAAGTGTCTCAGATCAGATAATGGAGGTGAATATTGCAGGAAGGAGTTTGGTGATTATTGTTCATACCATGGGATTTGTAGAGAGAAGACAATTCCAAGAACACCACAAGAAAATGGTGTGTCAGAAAGGATGAATAGGACAATCATGGAGCGTGCAAGGAGTATGAGATTGCATGCCAGTTTTCCCTTACAGTTCTGGGTAGATGATATAGATATTGATGTTTACTTAATAAATAGAGGACCGTCAATCTCTTTGGATGATAGAATTCCAGAGGAGGAATGGACAGGGAAAAAGGTAAACTATTATTTTTTGAAAACTGTCGGTTGTGAAGAATTTGTCCATATTGATAAAGAAAATAGAACAAAGCTTGAGGCAAAATCCAAGAATTTTACCTTTATTGGATATGGTGTTAACAATTTTGGTTATCGCTTATGGGATTATGAAAAAAAAAATCATTAGGACTAGAGATGTCATATTCAATGAGAAGTTCATGTATAAAGATCAATTATAGGGAAAGAAACAGGAAAACGAAAAACAAGAATACACATTGCCTGATGAGATCACTGAAAAATAAATTCCAAAGGAACCAGAAAATCAAAATGTACAACAATAGGAGCAACAAGTACCTCAAACACCTGTAAGTGTTGTTAGAAGATCTACTAGGTTAATTATACCCCCTGAACGATACTCTCCTTCATTGTATTATTTATTGTTGATTGATTCTGGTGAACTAGAATGTTATGAAGAAGCAATGCAGGTAAAAACCAAAAAGAAGTGGGAGCAAGGCATGAAAGAGGAAATGGATTCATTGGAAAATAACCAGACTTGGGACTTGCTTCAAATGCCTGCGGAAAAAAGAGCATTGCAGAATAAATGGGTTCACAAGTTGAAGGAAGAAGATGGAGGAGAAAATCGGTACAAGGGTAGACTTGTTGTAAAGGGGTTTGCACAAAAGAAAGGTATGGATTTTGATGAAATATTTTCTCCTATTGTTAAAATGACTTCAATTGGGACTATTTTAAGTCTTGTGGCAGTAGAAGATTTGTATCTTGAATAGTTAGATGTCAAAACAACTTTTCTCCATGGGGATTTAGAGGAAGAGACTTATATGCAGCAGCCATAGGGGTATGAGGTCAAAGGGAAGGAGAATTTGGTATGCCGGTTGAAGAAGAGCTTGTATGGACTAAAGAAAGCTCCAAGGCAGTGGTATTTGAAGTTTGATGGGTTTATGACAGAACAAGGTTATAGTAGATGTCATTCTGATCAGTGTGTTTATTTTAAAAGGCTAGAAACTAGAAGCATTATTATCTTGCTATTGTATGTAGATGACATGCTTGTTGCAGGGTCTAATATGCATGATATAAATATGCTCAAGAATAAATTAGCCAATTCATTTGCGATGAAGGATTTGGGTGCTGCAAAAAAAATCCTTGACATGAGAATAACAAGAGACAAAAAAAAATTGCAAATTGACATTGTCTCAGGGTGAGTAAACAGAGAAGGTGTTGGAGAGGTTTAGAATGTAGAATGCAAAACCTGTTAGTACACCTTTGTCCAACTATTTCAAATTAACTAAGGAAATGTGTCCCAAGACATAGGAGGAGATAGAATACATGTCCAGGGTCCCTTATTCATCAGTAGTTGGCAGCTTGATGTATGCAATGGTTTGCATAAGACCAGATATTGCACATGCAGTGGGAGTTGTGAGAAGGTATATGAACAATCTAGGTAAAGAACATTGGGAGGTCGTAAAGTGCATTCTCAGGTATTTGAGAGGTACTACTACTCATGCATTATGTTTTGGAGGTTCAGACACTTTTCTACAGGGATATGTTGACTCATATATGGCAGGTGATAAAGACAGCAGGAGGAGCACCACAGGGTATGTTTTTACTATAGGTGGAACAACAGTATGTTGGATTTCGAAACTACAAAAGGTTGTTTCACTTTCAACAATAGAGGCAGAGTATGTTGTTGCTACAGAGGCTAGTAAAGAGATTATTTGGTTACAAAGATTTATGGAGGAATTGGGAAAGAAGCAGGAGAACAACAGGTTGTACTATGACAGTCAGAGTGCCATTCACCTTGCAAAGAACTCAGCCTTCCATTTGAAGACTAATAATATAAATTTGAGGTACCACTTCATATGATCCACCTTGGAAGATGGACATTTGAAGTTGGAAAAGATACACACTAGCTAGAATCCTGCAGACATGTTAAAAAATAGAGTAACCAGGGAGAAACTGAGTTCCTGTTCAATTTTAGTTGGTCTTCGAGAATGAATATGAAGATGAGAAATTTTCTAGGTCCAAGAAGCTTTAGATTCCATCACATACAACAGCAATGGAGTTGTTGAGATCAGTCTCCAAGTGGGATATTGTTGGATGTGGAGCCTGGTTATCTTCCTGATTCAGAGGTCCTTGCTTTCAGTTGTTTTTATACCCCATGCAGTATTTACACCCAAAAAGTATGTACACTCTTCCATGTGGGGGAGTGTAGAGGGGGGGTACCCCCTCTGCGGGGTCTGGGGGGCTATCCCCCTAGCTGGGGTGTCTGGGGGCAAGAGGACCCCCAGGGGGGCTTCGAGGGAAAATCCCCTGAAGGAAAATTTGCCTTGTAAATGTATATTGTAATTTCATTGTAAATCTGAACTATTCATTATAAGGTTTTAGATCTAATGATAGAGATTATGTTAGGTTTTTTTTCCCTAGAGGGCAACCTTCTTTTATGAGGGAAATGTATTGCAACTATGGTTGATGGAGAATATTGTATTCTGAGAGAGGAAACTGTGAGAGAAAGAAGAGAAAGTTACAATGGTTTTTTTTGTAGGTTGTATCCCTTCATTTGTTGGATAAGAATAAAGGAAGGACCTGAAAATTTTCTCTGGTGGATGTATCCCACACTGGGTGAACCACGTAAATTTGTGTCTCTCTTGTATTGTGTATCTTGTGTGTTTTGTTTGCGCATTTTTATTTTTATTTTATTGCTTTGTGGTCCTATTTTTTTAACATACCAATTGTTTCCATATGTGATTTCTATTGTCTATCGACAGGCGCTCCTGATATGTCAAAAGTCCCCCAAAAGGTGTTCATTTCCTCCTACCAAGGTTTCTTGGTCATCTAAACTACCCATCAAAACCATTGCAATGGATATTCCCCGCACCCCTAGTGGAGAGGGTCTCACATCCTCCCCCACTAAAAGTGTTTTTTATTCTTGTAAAAATCCTCAAGGACCCTATATTCTCAAGGCATTTACTAGTATGTGAAACCATCAAGAGCGAGTGTATTTTAGAAATAATAAATTTCATGACAATGACTTCTGGAAACCCCAAATTTTCATAACTCATAACAAATATTTGCAATAGGTGTCCAACTATCTACAGTATTCCCCATCCAAAGTTTCCATGTGATCTCTACATACACTCCATGAATGAATTCTACATTCCCAACTCATTCCAAAATTCTTCAAGATACTATTTCCCTACTATGGTAGCCATACTGGAATCTTGCAATTATCTCCTATAATTGCTACTATCCATCCATCCTTGACAATATTTCCAGATATTCCAAGTTTTGGACCATCTCAACTTACTAATACATCCATAGTTCAACCCATTTCTTGATTCTTTCGCACACTAATCTCTCTTATGCCTTGAACTAGTTGGGTGATCATCACAACTATTTCATCCAGTAAATGAGAATGCACATCATCATGCCACAAAACAGGCTTTTCAATCCAAATTTCTATGATTATGTCCAACCTCAATGAACCAAGGCAAAGTCACCATGTTTTCCTAGTCACTATCAACTTACCTTCCATAACCCTAAATTCCACAAAGGAAAGATCAATTTTTTTTTTCCATACCACTAAGTTATGTAAATTTTTCCAGATCACCTTCTACAAAGGATCTCTAGGATGCAATACCTACTCCTATGCAGTGAGCCAACTCATGGTTTTCTAGCAATAAGAGAGTGCATAGTAATTGCCAAGGCTACTGATATGCATGATATATGACTTGTGTTGTATGTGAATGTACTTCAAAACCAACTCCACTTCTTGTCACGTGCAACCGATCTTTTCCATCATTCAAAAGTCAAATTATGGTCATATATTATCACGGATCTCCTACAAAACTTCACAATGGATGTAGGGTCCTAATTGCCATCTCTTACTTCTTTTGCATATAACTCTAATTCATGTTAGAAAAGTAATTCCATGCATTGCTTAAACCCAATACTTAGACATTTTTCACTAAGTGAGATGTTCGACCAATTTTTCTCCTCTTATATCTGTCTTTTTGGGAAACAAGGTGCCTCATGGTGCATACCATATTGAATGACCTACACAATTGGTTTTAGTGATAGTTCCATCTTGGATTCAACTTATTTATGCTAATCCTAGATGTTATGCAACCATTCATCCTTACCTAAGACTATCTTCATTAAACCCTCCATTCCTATCAATATTATTTTTTCTTGGCTCATCCCACCCTTGGCACCTATGGATGCAATTCCCCAAACCATCTCTTGTTGTTGTATGACAATATGATGTTTGTCCATGGGTCTAGTGGCTACCTAAATTAACCCAACTATTGGAATTCTAGAAATATTCCCCAACTTCCTCCTAGTCACCATAGGAACACTCAAGATTTTGGTTTCTTCTAAAAACACCAAAATACTCTCATGCACTATTGTAACTTCTTTGAGAAGATTAAGAAAATTCTATGCCAAGTCCATTGTATCTCCATCCAATGAAGAAACTCTTAAATAAAATTACCCAAACACATTCCTAACTTTCAAAGATGTGGAGTGAACCACCCCTATTATAGGATTTTCTACTAATTTAATCACCTTGAATGCGACCATGTTTCCCCCAGGCTTATGGTGGATTGACATAGTGGTGTGCTCACTCATAAAACTATGATTTTTGCAAGTGTCCATAGAGGCTTACGATGGAGTGACATAATGGTCAAATTAATTAATAAAACTACGGGTCGCACCAGTTTCCACCAAGGATGCCACATTCAATCAATTGATTTGTGAATCCACAAAAAAAATCCATTCACCTCTTTGTCTTATGAACAACTTCCATGGCCTTCTACTACAAACTTTTGTAGACATAATAGCAAGTAATTCACCCCTTTTGACATCTCCTTCGAATTCTAAGATATATTACTAATTGTGTATTTGGATTATATCATAGTCTTCAAAAAAACAAAATAAGAACACTTAAGGCTCTTGCTATTAGTGATGAGGAGGTTATAGCATGAGAATATTTTTATAAATCCGAAGAAATGTTCTTTTATGGAGAAATAACTCATATACTTGGTTTTTGTGATCTCTTCAAATGAATTGAAAATGGATCCAAAGAAGGTGAGGGAAATCAAATAATGGCCTTCTCCAAGAAGCATATATGAGGTGAGAATCTTCCATGGATTAGCATTTTTTACAGAAAATTCATCAGGAATTTTAGTGGAATTTGTGCACCCATAATGGACACTATAAAGAAAAAGAAAAAGTCTTTTAATTGGAAAAAATAATCCGAAAACAACTTAATAGTATTGAAAGAGAAAATAACAAAACAACCTATTCTCGTTCTACCATATTTCAAGTGAGGTGTCTAATTCAAGCCAGTGGAGAGAGTATCTAATTCAAGATTGAATTTTTTTCAAAGGAATCCAACTCTGTATTCGAAAATGATCAATGAGAGACAACTCGTTGAAATAAAAACATAGTGGAGGATTGGCTGGAAAGTTCATCCATGATAAGACTTACGCACAATTGAGTTATTCATACCATTGCCCAAGTATGAGATCTAATGTGAAGAAATTTTTTAACAGATGTAGTGTCTTTTAGTATGCCAAAAGGAAGCAATAGAACACTAGTATGTATCATCCATTTCCTATTCCAGACAGGCCATGGCATGCAATAAGCATGGATTTTGTGTTGGAATTTCCAAGAACCCAGAGGGGGAGTGATTCCATATTTGTTGTGGTTGATATATTTTCAAATATGACACACTTCATACCATGCTGAAAAACCAATGATGCTACTCACATATCCAACTTATTTTTCAAGGAGGTTGTGAGATTGCATGGCTTACCAAAGAGTATATTTTTAGAGAGTGATACCAAGTTCATGGGACACTTTTGGAGAACCCTATGGAAAAGGCTGGGGAATGTTTTTTCCTTTAGTTTAGCATATCACCCTCAGACAGACGGACAAAAGGTGGTAAATTAGAGTTTACGGAATTTGCTAAGGCTTTTTGTCATTAAACATGATAACCATTGTGATCAGATTCTTCCTCGGGCACATTTTGCTTATAATGACACTCCAAACATAATCACTCGAAAGAGTCCATTTCAAATAGTGTATGGAATGAATTGAAGAGGAATTTCAGAGTTAATGGATTTGAAGCATGATGAGTTTAGAAGTGCAAGAGAAGAAGACTTTGCTGCAGCGATGCAAAAGATTCATTATAGGATAAAGAGACAGTTGCAGGAGAGGAGTCAGAAGTATATATTACAAGTTGATAAAAAAAGAAGAGAGGTTAATTTTGAAGTTGGAGATCAAGTTTTAGCACACCTGAGGAAAGAGAGGTTCCTAAGGGGAACATAAAATAAATTTAAAATGAATAAAATAGGACCATGTAAGATCCTAAATTTTTTTGATGCAAATGATTATGAGATTGAGTTGTGAGAGGATGTGGGAATATCACCCATATTCAATGTTGTAGACATTTACTCTTACAAAATGCATGATATAGGAGAACCAAATGATAAAAAGGAGATTCAGTGGAAGAAGCAAATGCCCATGGCAGAAAATCCACAGATGGAAAATATCATAGATCAGAGGGTTGGTAACAATACAAGGAGGAATAATTATTTTGAGTACCTGATGAACTGGAAGGGTCACTCAATAGAGGATACTATTTGGGTAAATGAATATGACATTCAGAAGCATGGAAAAATAGTGCAGGATATCATGGACATGAGTCCATGAATTTTTGGCCAAAGGAGTATGATGCAGGAGCATTTCCATCATCATTTAAAGAGGCTAGGTGGAGGACACCTCATCACCCATCACACAGATTTAAAACTATTTTTGAATTCCAAGGAGAGAACATATTTCTATTTTGAAAGGATTATAATTTAAACATTTTAAGTTCTTTGAGGAAAGAGCCATCACATAAGGCCGCCAAGTATTGTAATCATTTTAATTATCAGATAAGGTTGTACAAATACTCAGTATTGACTCATATTTGAATGTAATTACAATTCAATGTAATAGTACTTAGTAGATCAATGTATTAACTATGATAGGATATATCTAAGGTAGTCTGGAGGGAAGGCTCGAGAAGTCCCCTTATGTACAAATATATGTATGCCAAAATGAGGTTGTTGAATTTTATTGTTTTTGAAGTTGAGATAGTTTGTTGAATCTTATGAAGAGTTGCAGAGAATTGTATGATTCCATGTACATATTTTATTGAATGAATACAAGTAGAGAGGTTTGATTCCAAATGCATGGTGTTGTGTTCACCTGAATTAATTAAGTGCATGTGATGTTTCTTTATGTTTTGTGTGTTTTATATGTTTATGTATATTTTATGCATGGATATGTTTTTCATGGTTAAGTGTGGAAACCTTTGATGTTTATGTAAGTTTCATTTTTTTCTCTTCTAATATTCCTGGTGCAAGGAGTACATAGTTCCCACAAGGAGTGTGTAGACCGAGTCGAGATAGACTCAAAATCTTAGAAGAGATAACGTGAATTTATAGTGGAAGTGCAAGGAGTGAAAAGTTGTTCATTTGAATGCATATACTACATAGTTTCTTAGTGGAGAGAAACGATTGGAGAAGACCTGTGAAAGGAGTACATCGGCGAAACATTTTTTTTTAAGTGTTGAAGACGTTTTAGAGGAGATGAGTGTAAGAAGTGTGTGAGGACATTTTCTCACAAACATCTAAGTCTATATTCATTGGAAGTTCCATGGATGCAAGGAGTGTGCCAGAGGTATGAAATACCTCAAGGAAGAAAGCTCAAAAGAGATAGAAGATAGAAAAGTTCAACAGAAAGGGAATTAGAAAATGTTTAAGTCAAAATATTTAAAGTTCTAGAGGAGCGCACAAGAGGGAGCCAGAGATTCTATTTATCTTGTGCAGTCAATATGAGGAAGGATAGTGATGCAATCCTCAAGGATGAGAGGATTTTCTTGTTTTAAAAGTTAAACAACTGAGATCTGTTCTGGAGGATCCAAGGTATTTTTTCACCATTATTTATGGAGAAGTAACATGGGGTTTAACCTTGTAAGTCATTAATACTTCGTGCATTCGGAGAATTCATGGAAAAAATTGAATGGAGGATTTATTGAGGATTGAAGATCTATGGTCAAGATCCATTCAGTAGTTTGTCGGATATTGGATATCCATTATACCAAGAGGAGTTGTGTGAGGGTTAATCGACAAATTCCTTTGGGATTCACTCATTTGGGAAATTTGGCATGTGGAGAAGTTGAGACCCCCAAAGTCTTGAAGTCCAGAGTGAATTGTTGCCTTCCAAAATCTGAGGACATGTGTCAACAGATCATGTACTCTGGTAGACTAGCACTTCGAAGGATGTTAGGAGTGGAGGACTCTTGAGGTCTCGAAGACTTGAAGTTCATCTAGGTCGTCCATTGCAGAGGACACACGTTGCTAGAGTAGAATATCCGAAGGATATATACTCCAATAGAATATAAAGAAGAGGAGTTAATTAAGAATGTTGATCAAAGGGAGAACAATTGGCAACAAAACCAGAGCTTTGGAGGCTTGACACTCTAGAGGAAATAGAGCAATTTTGTGATGGCTCACTGAGGCCTGAAGGCCAGATTCAATCCTAGTCTTCCATCAAAGGAGGACGTGTGTGTAATGTTTCCCTAATTTGACACCAAGAAAATTGTTTTCCTTAGGGACATTAAACTTAATTAACGCATCCAATACATGTCATACATTTCTTGCTACATTATAAGGTGACTCAATACTTCTTTCTTTCCACAATTTACACTTTCCAAATCTTTTATCAAAGGTAATTGAATGACTTTATCTCAAACTTAATCTCAAGGAGATGGCTATATTTTAATACATAAACAAAACTATTTGTGTATATTTATATATATATATACCCTTACCATAGACTATGCTTGTGATCTAAAAAAAGTATTGTAATATTTATATACACCCACCATAGACTATGATTATGATCGCGCAATGTAAGGCATACTATGGGAAGAAGAATCAATGTATAAACAACCTTAATTCTGATGTGATAAATCAATTTCCTCGGGTGTAGGTTATAGAAATGTAATGAATGAATTAATAATAACATGAAAGCCAGTACACGAACTTATTAGGGCTTGGAAAGGCTATAACTAAAGGTCAGTTACATGTTACTCGTTCCATCTTAACTACCATTCCCATCAGGACTAACCCTCGCACAAGGTTTAACCGATCCAATGAAATAAATAGAACTCCAATTAATATAGAAGCAAAGACTAAAGACTATGGCTCAAATTGTTTATCATTACGATTTTCTGTGGTTTGAAGCGAGATTATCATATATACGACCGTAATTGTGTAATGAACTCTGTCATAAGCATTGATGGCGTTCTGGAACACACCTCCTTGGGACCATCGCTGGTGTTAATGCACCCATTTGATATTTTTCCACCTTTCCCTAACCACAATACTTATGTACAAATCGTCATTAATCGCCATTGGAATAGTAGATGGGGTTTTTTTCTAAGACTATTGTTTCATTCTTGATGTTGGCTATGTGTATCCTACGACTACATTTGAGGTTACCCTAGCTACCATTTCTTTGTCTGTGGATATTTCCAGTGCTTATGATGTTGGCTCTCTATGGTGGAAACATGATTGGCAGACCACAACCACCGGATATCGTCTTAAGCGAGGTAAGGACTTTTAGTTACATACATTTGAAACCCCCTTTGTTATAACAAAATTTTTTGCCTATATCAATCCCTTCAAAAAATTCCTACTACCATGACTAGTCGGTCTATTATTGTCTGGTATAGAGGATAGTCTTTTATCTAAGCCCTTTTAGAATGATATCGCTTCGGAAGAGTATAATTTTTGTTTCCTGGTACTATTTGTATACCTCATGAGTTTTTTTCTTGTGTTTTCTACCTTAAAGAATAACTAGATTCTTCGAATGTATGGAAGGCCATTTACCTTATGCTTATCATAACTTTGATTTTTCTATTCAATTACAGTTATGCGAAAATCGTATAGTTCTGTATTTAGTTAATGAAGTCTTCAATCTATTTAAGTCTCCTGAAGTACATCCCTTGGTTCTTTCCAAGGTTTCATTTTGTTTAGATATGGCATAGTGTGTTTCCTTTGTAACCTTTTCCACTGTAAGAATAGAGTGTCTTCTTATCTGACTAAGCCCATGACACTCGACCTGTAACAAAATATTCGTGTTCCCAACAACTCTATGAAGAAGGGTTTTGAAGCTAAGAGACCATTCTCCACGATATAGTTAACATTTGTGAACCCTTACTCGAGATGTGTTTCATGAATCATATACTCCAGGCTATAAGTATGATTTGTCGAACACAATTACTCACTTCTTACTCTTCAATGTTATAAATATATAAGTATGATTACCGTTTATAGACTCTTGTTCTGTATCTTTACCCCAGAGCTCTTGGACATGGTTGAGGAATTATCCTCGCCTGTGGTCCTGCAAACTTGGATGTATAAATCTATTTTGTTGTTATTTAAAATTTTCCTCAAGGAAAGAACTCCCATTTTCTCAGGTTTATGTTTATGATTTTGTTTCATTTCCTTCCAAGCTAAATTAAAACTAAATAGGAAATCTTACTCTGTGGCCGAATGGGAGGCCCTGCAACTCACATTTTGCAATGTACAATCCTTATTAGTTATTCTGGTTTTAGTGTATAATTATTCATTTTCTTTCTAAAAAGAATGATTCAATTTTTTATTTCTACAATCTAATGATGGGGCCCTGTTTAACTTTGAGGGTACCCATCAGGCGATTTTTATCCCTCTCCACCCCTTCAAGTCTATGACGAATTTCCCATGGATGAAAGGAGGAAGGATGAAATTTACTCCTAGAATCTACAAGCTAAGTACAATTTGAAAAAAAAAAGCTCATCTGTGTTATATTTTGCAATTATTTTATTCTGTTAGTTGAAACTATACTAATAAAAAAAATTGGTCTCTCTGCAGGGTCTAGGCGCCTTTGGCATCTTTGAATTCCAGGACATCGATTTGTGCAAGAGGTGTTCGAGTTTCTATTACTGCTCTCTTACAAATTATTATCTCGGGTTCTATCTAATGAGATAATTTAGTTCTAGCACACAGTTATCGTGGGAAGCAATTGAACTAGGATCCTATACAATTGGTTAATTTTATATTCCATTTTTAAGAAGGACATAACGGTCAATCCCCTTACTGTTACATGCTTTAGGTATTTACCCTTTCAAAGCCTTTGCTCCTTTGTATTAGATGTGTTTATACCGAGGACTCTGTATTCGAGTATTAATATATATTCATGTATTGAATTTGTAGTCTATATCTCCTCTCGTATTTACTTTGATCTTACAAAACAATTCGAACAAGTTTCTCTACTTATTCATATAGCTACAAAATTACAAAATTAGGTGTATTCTTATGATATTTGTATGTCTTCGGATTATATGTCCCTTTTAACTTACAAAACTTTTAGTTTTGTATTATTTTATATCAGAACAAGGAATTTGGTTTATGAATAACCGAATCTATACAATCTTGTACTATTGGCAAAATCATAAATAGGGAATATGTATTCAGTTTTTCTCATGAATATAGCATTGAAAACATTATGGGGTAAATATTTAGATGTTTATTGCAATTATAAATCATGTTGTTCATTTACCAACTGTATATATATATATATATATATATATATATATAGTGATTCTGATCATACACAGAGTTTCATCTGATTTTGGTTTTAATATGTACATGGATGGAAAACTCAATTAAGTACTATGGTTCTGTGTCTTTGCCTACAAAAATATAAGCACACATGTATATCTGCATAATTTGGTTCCATTCACACTACACATCTAGATAGTTTACTCAGCAAATACAATTAAACTATGAGGGTTCATCCTATAGTTTATCCCATTACGATAGTAATCTAATCTATAGATCTAATTCCTCCAGAATTTAACTAGATGTGCTCTTTCAAATAGTATATCAAATGAAAAATAGCATTCAATCAATAGTCTAATCAACATAGATAATTCATTCATAATTATTTTTAGAGGCATTTTGTGAGTCCTTAAGTCCAACAAAATTCAATCAGATTTTCATCCACAATAATACTTCTATCCAGAATTAAGCAGATGCATTCGACCAGTTATTAAATCATATAGCATATAGCTAGAGAAAGGGTAGGTTGACATATCTGAACAGTTTACGAATAAAAAATGGAACAACCATGTTCCTCCCAACCTTAGAACAAAACATCCAAATCGCTTGTCTCGTTCTCCCCCTAGCCTGACCATGAATACATGAGGGCGAACTCAGAACTTCTCCTCTGCAATATTCCTTTAGTTTCATAAAATTTTCCTTGCCTCACACTCAGAAAATAGTGTTCATAACAACAAGAGATAATTCCTTTCCCTAGCATACTCAGCAGCATCCTGCCTCCTCCCATGTGCTATATATGCCAAAGCATTTGTGCCTAGGTCTTTTCCCCCTTTGAGAATTTTTGCATCTTTCCAAGTCCCCAATTTCCAGGGGTTGTCAATGGCCAAATTCTTGATTTTCCAATTGTAATAATAAACACTAATGTAGTTCCAACATGTTCCCCACTCATGGAGTCATGGTCAGTTGATTTTAACCTAGTTGTTCCATTTGCCCATCAGCAATAAATATAAAATATTTTTTCTCATATAAGTGTCATAGTCAAGTAGTTAGTTGGTTCAAATCAGATCTCTTCCCAACTGTCATAATTCATTAATTACAATTAACTAAATTCAAAATTCAAAATTTCCATAAATGGAAAAAAAATCCAATTTGGAATTTACCAAAAACCAAAATAATTTCTAAGAATTTTAGACTTAAAAAAAATAATTTATTTTTGGGGATGATACAATGTGGATCAAGATCCTGCAGTTCAGGGAATTGGCACTTCGACAATGTTGTGTTGTTGTGTAGACAGGGAGAAAATCCCTAAAGTCCCAAAGGCATGCTAGTCGTTGATTAAGAAGGGGACACGTGGAGGCAGGACAATGTTTTCGGCGTTTCCATGTCGGAAGATATAAAGGTTTGTTTCATTGAATGACCAAATTATATCATTGAATCTTGAAGGGAATATATCAGGACGGTCCATCCATTGATGCCTCACAACTATTGATCTGAGACTCGACATAATTACACTTTCGACGATCCAGGAGAGTTTTGGTAAAGGCATTATGAATAAATCACTAAAGCCTAGAAAATGTAATTTGAGTTTCTATCTCAATGCTCATTGTCGACCATTGATCTATCCACTTAGTTTTTGACAGTTCACAGAATTTGTGTTGGGAGATATGAGGATAGAAAGGTCCCTAAGTCCTTATAATTCTATGGATTGATTGGTTGGATCGTGGTTTTGGCCCTTGGTCTTTGGGGAGGCTTTGCTAGTTCTTGGGGACTCCTGAAAAGGAAAATTTTTATTTGGGAAGAAGGTTTTTAAGGAACTTTGTATTGAGATTTTGGGCTCACAGGGAACCTGTGAGATAATTTTAGCACCCAACTAGAATGATCCTAGACTAGCAGGTCCCAAATACCTTGGGAGAGGGTGGGGTCTATATAATTGTACATTTTTCGATGTTGGTGATTCCATAATAGGCTAGAATTTCATTGGATCCACAGTGATACCTTCACCAAATATGATACGTCCCAAATAATGAATCTTCATTTGGTCAAAAGAACATTTGGATAACTTCCTGTACAATTTTTTTTATCCGAGACACTGTAGGACTAATATTAAATGTTTGTGATTCTCCTATTTCCTTTGAGAATAAATGAGTATGTCATCAATACATACTTGAACAAAATTATCCAAGTATTCATGAAACACCCCATTCATCAAACTCATGAATACTCTCAAGGTGTTCATCAATTTGAATGGTAAAACTATAAACTCATAGTGTCTCGATCTTTTCTTAAAATAATTCTTAGGAATATATTCTTCCTTAATACATAATCGATTATATCCCGATCTCAATTTAATGTTTGAAAAAATCATGTATCCCTTCATCTAGTCAAACAAATCATCTTTTCTTGGAAACAGATACTAGTTCATGATTGTCACTTTATTCAATTGACGATAGTCAATCCAAAGTCTCCATGATCCATCCTTCCTTCTCACAAAAATAACTGGTGCACCCCAAGGTGATACACTTGGACGTATAAGTCCCAAGTCCAACAATTCCTTCAATTATATTTTCAACTACTGTAATTTAGGCGTTGACATCCAATATGGTGTTCTGCCTATCGGTTCAGTTCGAGGCTTCAAGTCTATTGTAAACTCCAACTCTCTTTCGGGGGGTAAACCCGGTAACTCTTCTGGAAGCACGTCATAAAACTTTTGTACTACATGAAGGTTTTATAATCCTTCCTCCTCTCCCTTTTATTTTATCGCTAAGACTGCATATCCCTTGCATCCATTGCACATACTCTTCTATAGTTTTAGGGAATAAATAAATCTCAAGGACAACCCTTGGTTCCTTACTACAATCACTCTACTCTGTCCCAAATCATCTTCCAAGCTTGATAGATTTTTCTTATGGTTAAGTATCACATCATGCAATTCTAGCTAGTCCATACCAATTAGTATGTTATAAGATCCTAAGATCGTGACATAAATATCTGCCTTCGTTACAAAATATACCATGTTAATGCTACAACTCGTAACCTTTTCTCCATCCTTTTGTTTGGAATCCGATGCCATTTCTATGTATCTGAACTCGTCTTGCTCGATTTTCTTTACCTTAATTCTCTTTAGTGTTGCACTAGATATGAAGCTCTTTGTAGCACTTGGATCTATCAAAATAATAAAACTTTGGTTGACGATTGTACTTGACATCTCGAGCATAGTCGACTGGTGCTCATGTTGGCAGTTCTTCACCACTACATGTATCACGTGGGCCTTTCCCAAGTCTCCAACTATAGTGGGTCCTGATGATATCGCTGCTCTAGCCTTCTCAACCAAATAATTTTGTTGTTAATGTGGCTCTCCATATGTCCAACATTCATTCATCAGTCCAATACTCCTAGTCCACAAAGTAGAAGATGTTGTCCTAGCAATCTATGATCCTAGTCTATTTTGTTGAAGAGGCCTAAAATGCTACTATTGTTGTGGATGACATTTTTTTTAATTCTTTGGTCCTCTATAAGGAGTCCTCTATTGAGGAGTATGTCATCATTATGTCATGAACATACATCCTCTAGGCATCTCTTGATGCTCTAAAGTCTATTTGACTAGTGTCGAATGTTGTTGGTCCTGACCCCCATTTTTAAAATCTTCCTCAACTATAAGGGCCTTTTGAACTGCATCGTGCAATCTCCGAGGCATTAGAATCCTCACCTTTGCAGGAATATGGCTCTACACTCTGGCACCATATGACTACCCTGTCTTAAGGCATTCAACTCATTAAGTTGGCACTCAATGAAATCCTCGAACAAGTATCTCTCCCATAACCATTCCTCGAACAACTCCCATGACACATCTTCAATGACCATGTTTAGTTGAGGTAGGAGCATCTTCTACAATAGAATATCACTCCCCTCAGATCTCCATGTGGACTTTCATATTGTACGTGCAATCATGAAGTGCAAAGACATAGCCATGTTCTCCAACCATGCCTCGACGGTTGAGTCGTTCGTGGCACCCATAAACTTTGAAAACTTCATCTTCTTGAGTTCTATGTGCATAATATTAGTATAATTTGGAGGGTGTTTTGAACCCTCATTGGCTATAGACGCTCTTCCCTCATCTTGAGCTAGTCGATTAATCACTGCCTCTGACATCCTCTGTAAGGATCTCATCATACCTACCACAACTCTCATAACAACCTTCTCTAGCTTAGTGATTTGTTCTTATCTTTCAGGGTTAGACCACTCTGTTCTATATACTATTGGAGTCCTCACAACTCTTCCTCCAACACCACATCGTATACTTCCTCGACGTCCTCTAACCATCATTACTTGGATGAAAAAATTTTAAAATTTAATTAGTGATATATTTTAATGTTTTAGTTAACAAAGTAGAAGGCATAACGGTCCAATGTCGTAGGGTTGAACCTTCTCTGATACCATATGTAACATATTGTATCGATACGACATCAAATAAGTGAGTAGAATAGAGGCAATTTTTTTTTTAAACAACAAGGGTTAGGAAAATTGATACCCGACAACAACATATATCAATAATTACACATTCAATCTCATTACATCACCATACAACAAAATTTGAATACAACATCATTATTAGTCAATATCAACCATATCACATAAAGATAACATAAGATAGCTACTCACCCAACCTATCATGCAGGGTTAGGACTTCCATGACACATAATAAACGCAAGTCTAGGATTCACCCGATTTATTTTGAAAATTTAAGGTCTTAGGACTAGTGATTGTTCTGAGGAACAATGAAATATTTAATCCCATAACCAACTTCTAACCTAGACTCATGACTAGATTTTACAAGAAAGTACATAATCATAGCACAATCAATTTCATCAGTAAATAACCAGGTAAAATAAATAACACTACATCTACACAAAGAATGAACAATAACATTACGTCAAGAACTACTTAATGTATTTATAAATCCAACATTGCAAGTGATGTTTTTAATTATAAAACAAGATACTATGCATAGTATTCGCAATTAGAAATAGATCCTCACATCTTATATGTGTGTGTATTGCTTCCAATCTATCAATCTATTTAGGCCCTTTGTATATATAAGATTGCGTGTGTACACATTATTGAATGTTTATAATTTAGATCTATAACTTAATTAACCTTCTAATGAACTGTTAGGAAAGTAAATTAAATTCTGGTGGAATTCACAATCTTAATGCTCCAAATTTTTTAAGAAGACCCAATTATTGTACTAGTCATGCCAATTAACATTTAATGATTAATATTTTATGATATACAAAAATAAATATAACTTCAGATAGGTAAATGTCTATTTCCAAAAATTTCTACGTCTTGGCGTTTATTGGCTTAATCAAAACCCCAACGGTTTGAATCTTGAGTTGTCTACTTTAATTTATTGCGTGCACAAAACTTAACGTTAGCTGGTATTCCCTCGGGAGTGAAAGGTTATAAGTAGAGAAGACTAATGTACTGTAGAATTCTTAATATTTCTTGTAAAAACCTATTACTGTCAAGTCTAGAATCCAAGTACGTGTGCGACTAAAGAGAGCCCAAGAATGATGTGGTATCCAACGATAACACATAGAGATTGGAAATTAAATGAATAATCCATAAATTTATATCCCAATCGATTACCCGGGGGGAGACATAAGTATTTCCGTCGGATAATAATTAGCAATCTTTGTATAAAGAAGTGGGAACCAAAAATGGTAATTAAAATTCAGTTCAGACTAAACAATAATGGATTTTTTTTAAGAGAAAACAACATCCCAAGCCATGATTTAATAATTGTATCTACCACTTATCCTCCATGGATTATGTTCTCTGAGTCAGCGAAACAAGAACTGGAAGTTATGATAAAGTGAGAGTTAATCAACGATAATTTGATAGTGATTAATCAATTTTAAACACAGTGGCTACGATTTGATTTGGCAGCAAATCAATGATTTTATCATTACAGGAGATGCAAATAGATTTGGCAAGGAATCAAATAATTTTCTAATGACAGGAGCTGCAATTTAATTTGGCAGCAATTCAATATTTTTCAATTATAGGGTCTGCAATTTGGTTTGGTAGCTAAATCCACAATCAAGACAAAAGTTTCTGCTTCTAGAATTTGCTATATAAGCATTGTCGAAAACAAGATTCATTTCAGAGTCTGCAATTAAAATATTGCAGTGACACTACAATAATAAATTCAGAAGCTTGTAATTTCATATAGCAACGATCCTATGAAAAAGTAATTTGAATTGAATTAAAAATGGCATCGAAAAAAAAATATTTTAAAATTCTATGCAACAATTTCTACAATGAACCAAGACAACATCAGAGTCGGGGTCTATAAATTAAATTGACAATGAATGAGGAAATTTGATATTCCTGGCTTGCAATTAAGTTGGCATCTTTCAAAGAGGCATTAAAAATTCGTTCCTTCCATTTGAAATTGGCAGTGAACTACAACCTTTATATCACAAACAATTAAAAACTAGGGTGATTAAAAACGAAGTTCATATTCAAAATTTGAAATAAAATATAATCATTTCTTCAAAAATGCAAATGTCTGGAAGGAATCCATATAATTTTATATTTCAAGAGTTCTATTTAAATTTGCCAATGATAAATTCATGTCTGAATTTATGGTTATAACATAAAATGGCATTTAAAATACAAGAACAGTTGAAGATGAAAAAATGAGGAAGATTGTCAATACCTTACGTTCCTTCTTCATTCCCACTTTCTAATCACCGAAACTTCACCAGTACCTCCCAACCAATGCTAGTAGTACTCTTCTTCTCTCTTAGCCCCCCGAGACACAAAGCGATCACACACAAGAAACACACAAACAATAGCTTCAAGGATTTGCTTGCAAGGTAGATCTTCCACTCTTTCTACAAGCTTGGTATCCCAACTCTTACAAGTAAAACATAGTCAAAACCATTTTGGCAGCATAACTTTATCAAGAATAAGTGTGTTTTATTTTCCTTCTAAACCATTTGTTTTATAGAAATATCCCAAATGACACATGTGTGTACAATTAATTATATTTTTAATTAATTTAATTAGTAATATTCACCCACACACTTGTCACACTCTCTAACTAAATACCATTTTTATTTTATTTAAAGATCCATTTTTCCTCACATTCCCTAATGTGTTCCTATTTTCACTCTTAGTTGTCCCTTTGTTCCGCAATTTCTAATTTAATGAGTTTGTACTAACTAGATCTTAGTTAGAATTGGATTATGAGTATTCTTCTAGTTAGAATAGTGGTAGCTAGACTCTAGATACCATTCTATGTGTGCACTGATTCTCTCATATTTTATTTCTTTCTATTTTAAAAATCTCTTTTAATATTTTCATGCACACATGTGCATTCTATCCAATCTTTAGATTTTTCTCACTTTTTCCTTAAAATGATTTATCTATATTATTTTAAGCTATTTAATATTTTAATTTGGTCCCCTAACTAAACTTAGACTTAGTCTTATACTTTTATTGGGATTTATAATTAATAAATTCAGTTTTTAATTAATTATTTTAATTGGACAAGTTCTAGTCAATTCAATGTTTTTTAGGCCACCTAGCTTTATTTACTCAAGTTTTTAATAAGGGGGCGTGCCCTTCAAGATGCACCTTCGTGCTCCAAGGGTTCCACTCACCTTTGACTTGTTTTGAAAGTTTGTATGATCCTTGGAGTCAATACTCCACTGAGTTGACCTTGTGAGAGACTAAGGGATTCTAAGGAATAATGACTCACATTTATTGTGTGCTTGTTAGAAATCTTCGTGAGCGATTATCTCTGTCCACCCTCACGACATCTTGGAACTCTTGAACCAGGTAATCATTAACCTACCATTTGAGCCCCGATGGTAGTTCTAGTAGGTTGTGAGAGGGACACAACCAAACCTCTCCCTCAATGTCCGGTTTTTGTGCATGGCCGCTCTACTCCTTATGTGAGTCGTATTTTCAAGCATCATCAAGAAAGAAGCATCATATGTGAATAAAATGAAAAATCAAACAAATGCAATCCACTCCCTGACTCAATATGGAGTCCAAGGAATTCCATCGATGCCACCAGCATCCATAACCTGTCATTTTCCCTTCACACTCAGGAAAAATCGTCAATAACATCTGCCAATATATATACAACAATATAAAAATAAGTCACAACACAACATCATCATCATATGTAATCCATAATTGAAACTAAATCATAATATATCATAACCATATCACTTGCATGCAAGTGTCCTCAAACAATGTGTCAATAAAAGTGTGCTCAGTAGAGCGGGATGTTACATACACCCCCTCTTGTTTTAAAATTCATACTGAAGTTTGTAAAATATATAAATGCAAGTAAATAAACATGTATGACATAGATATATATCTTTAATCTATCAAAGAAGTAAAAAAATCATTGACATATCTCATATGCGTCCTCCCAGGTATATTGAACCTTGACCCGATCGATTATTAAATGTCATAGTTGTCGAATGCGATGGTATAGAATACGGATTGGATCTGCCATCAAAGCATACTCATCTGACACGTGAAAAGAAATCATGTCAATAATAGGTGAAGGATCACTAATATAATGTCTCAAAACAGATAGATGAAATACATAGTGCATATGCCTTAAAGAATCAAGAAAAGCTAGTTGATAATCCATGGGTCCTTTCTTTTCTAGAACATTGAAAGGTCCCACAAACCTAGGAGAGAGTTTAGCACACTTTCCAAACTTGATCAAATTCTTGTGCGGTTTCATCCGGAAGAAAACTCTTTTGCCAACTTGATAACTACGGTCAACACAATGCACCTCGACATAACTCTTCTGTCGATATTGCACTTCTTTAATCCTCTATCTTATTGATTGCATATATTTTTATATTTCTTGAATCACTTATGGTCCTACCAGGACCGTATACCCAATTTGATCCCAACTCAACGACATCTAACACGGTCGTTCGTAAAGAAAATCAAATGGTTCCATCTTAATAGTACTCTGGTAGTTGTTGCTATATGAAAACTCTATTAGTGGAAACATATGCTTACATACATACACAAACTCTACTATGAAATATTCCCAACATTTTTGTTGGTCCATTACATACATACGCAACATATCCTCCAAAATATGGTTCATTATTTATATTTGTCCATCTATCTATGGGTTATATGTTGTACTAAAGTTCAGTTGTGTTCCAAAATCCTCTTGGAAAATGTTCCAATATTGTCCTTAAAAATCGATCCCCAATCATATGTGATCCTTCTTGGTACTCCGTGTAACCTCACAATCTTGTTAACAAAAACTTTGGCTACATAACGTGCCTGATACATCATACACACCGAAATAAAGTGTGCACTCTTTTTCAGAGTATCAAATAACACAAAAATTGAATCGTGTCTCCTTTTCGTCAGTGGAAATACAACAATAAATTCCATCGAAATGACTTTCCCTTTCGATTAAGGTATAGCGTGTGGCTGTAACAATCCTGCGGGATGTTTATGTTCATCCTTCACTTGTTGACATTCTAGACATCTAACCACCTAACCACCTAACCAACTATGTTTTTTTTCAATACCTTCCAAAAGAATAAATTCTTAATGTCTTCCTTCATCTTCGTAACTACCAGATGAGCCATGTACACTGCTCTGTGAGATTCTCTCAATATCAAACCTCTTAATTTGTTGTTAGGTGGTACGTAAATTCTTTTGATAAATCTCAACAATCCATCATTGTCTAAAGAATAAACTTCAAACTTCAATACCATCATGGTATTTCATCCAATATTATCCTTAGCTTATTTATACCAGTCAACGTCGATCTGTAAAGTTAGAATCAAAGATTCATCTTAAGAGGTATTACTAAGAATATCCATGGTCTTCGACTCAATGCATATGTGACTATGTTCATTGTTCCTTTAATGTAAGTAATCTCAAAGTCGTGTTCTCTAAGTAATTATGACCAATGCCCTTGTTGCATGTTCAGGTCACTTTGTGTAAATATATGTTGCAATTCACAGTGATTTGTCTTTAATTCAAATTTGTTTCCAATTAGATAATGTCTCCAAACTCTCAAGGCATATACAATTTCTAAGAATTCAAATTCATGCGTTGTGTAGTTCTCCTAATGTTTTCTCAATTTCCTTGAAATGTAAGCGATCACTCGACCATATTGCATCAAAACTCTACCTAAAACTTACTTCTATGTGTCCCTGCATACGAAGAATTCATTCTCCATATCGGGGACTTTCAATATTGGTGTTTTTGTCAACAACTCTTTAACTTTTTAAAATGCTTCTCTGCATTTCTCCGTCCAAATGAACTTCTTGTTTTTCTTTTGCAATTTCATGATTGACTTTGCTATCTTCAAAAAACTTTCAACGAATCATCAGTAAAATCCTACTCAACCCATAAATATGCATAATTATTATACATTTTTCGGTTCTTTCCATTCCATAATAGCCTCCAATTTCATTGGATCCACAACGATACCTTCACCATATATGATATGTCCCAAATAATGAATCTTCGATTGGTAAAAAGAACATTTTGATAGATTCCCATAGAATTTTATTTCTTGTAGACATTGTAGGACCAATCTTAAATGTTCGTCATGCTATTCTTTCACCCGAGAGTAAATCAGTATCTCATCAATAAATACTTGAACATACTTGTCGAAGTATTCACGAAACACCCCGTTCATCAAACTCATGAATACTCTTGGGTTATTCATCAATCTAAATGATAAAACTGTAAACCCATAGTGTCTAAATAACATCTGAAATGCAGTCTTAGAGATATCTTATTCCTTAATCCATAATTTATGATATCCCAATCTCAAGTCAATCTTCAAAAACATTGTTTCTCCCTTCATTTGGTCAAACTAATAATCTATTCTTGGAAATAGATATTGGTTCTTGATCGTCTCTTTGTTCAATTGATGATAGTCAATACAAAGTCTCCATGATCCATCATTCTTTCTCAAGAAAATAAGTGGTACACCCCAAGGAGACACATTAGACGTATAAGACACAAGTCTATTGTAAATTCCAACTCTATTTCAGGCGGTAAACTTTGTACTTGTTCTGGAAACATGTCGAAAAACTCTTCTACTACATGAAGGTTTTCTGATCCCTTTGCCTCTCCCTTTTAATTTAGTGCTACGATTTCATATATATTTCATCCCTTGTGCATACTCTTTCGTAGTTGTATGGAAGAAATAAATCTCAAGGACACCCCTTGGTTCCTTCCTACAATCACTCTACTTTGTCCAAAATCATTTGTCAGGCTTAACCATTTTTTATTACAGTTAAGTATCAAAGCATTTGATTCTATCCAACCCATACCAATCACTATTTCATAAGATCCTAATATTGTGAAATAAATATCTACCTTTGTTACAAAATCTCCCAGGTTAATGGTACAACATGTAACCTTTCCTCCAACCTTTTGGTTGGCACTCAATGCCATTGCTTCGTATATGAACTTTTCTGGTTCGATTTACTTTACCATAATTCTCTTTAGCACTGCACTAGAGATGAATCTCTCTATATAACCTAGATATATCAAAATACTAAAATTTTGGTCGGTGATTGTACATGACGTCTCCAGCAGAGTGGACTGGTGCTCGACCTGGTTGTTATTCAATGATGAATGTATATTGTGGGACTTTCCCAAGACTCCAACTGTATTGGGTCATAATGATATGACCGCTCAATCCTTTTCAATTGGACAATCACGTTGGAAATGGGTCTCTACACATGTCCAACATCAAGTGTTCATTCCAGTACTCCTGGTCCTCGATGTAGAAGTTGATGGCCTAGCAATCTGTGATCCTGATATTTTCTATTGAAGAAGCCTGAAATGTTGTTGTTTCTATGGATGACATTGTTGTTTATGTTGTGGTCCTCTGTAAGGAGTCATCTTTTTAGGATCATGTCATCGTGGTGTCATGAATATAGGTCCTCTTGGCGTATCTCAATTCCATGAATTTTGTCTGGGTGGTGTCGTATGCTGCTGTGCTCCTGATGTTGTCTATCCAGACAGTCTAGAAGGAGCCCTACCCTGACCCCCATTGTTCAACTCTTCCTCAGCTATAAGTCCCTTATGAACTATATCGTGCAATTTTTGAGCCACTAGAATCCCCACCTTCGCAAAAATGTTGAAGTTAAGGCTGAACATAAATTTGTTGACCTTTAGCTTCTTCATGTTTATATGTGGAGAATACCTAAGTATCTCCATGAATATGGCCTCATATGTTGGCACCGTATGACCACCCTTTTGTAAGGAATTGAACTCATTAAGTTGGTTCTCAATGAATTCCTCAGATAAGTACCTCTCCCGGGACCGTTCCTCAAATAGCTCCCAGGAGACATCTTCAACAACCATGCTTAGTTGAGGTAGGAGCATATTCCACCATATAAGAGAACACCCCTTTAGCTGAAATACTTCCATGCAAACTTTCATGTTGGAGGTGTAATCACAAATTTTGAAGTAGATTACCATGTTCTCCAACCATGCCTTGACAGTTGAGTCATCCATGGCACCCATAATCTATAGAAACTTCAACTTCTCAAATTCTTTATGCATAATTTTAATACTAGCTAGAGTGCATTGTGAACCATGATTGGGTATAGATGCTCTACTCTCATCTCAATCTAGTCTCTTAATCAATGCCTCTAACATCCTCTGGAAGGATATCATCATACCTACCACATCTCCTACAACAACCTGATGTGGCTCAATGATTTGTTCTTTTCCTTGGGGGTTAGAACCCTCTGGTGTGGATACTTATGGAGGTGTCACACCTCCTCCTCAAACACCACATCATCTACTTCTCCAACATCCTCTAACCATGAATACCTACATGGACAATTTTTAAAATTTAATTACTGATATATTTTAATCATTTAGTTAACACAGTGGAAGGCGTAAGTGTCCAATGTTGTAGGGATGAACTAACTTTGATACAATATGTAATAGACAATCTTGCTACGACATCAAATAAGTGAGTATAGTAGAGGTACAAAAATTTATTTTTATTTTTATTTTATTTTTTAAAAACAACAACTGATAAAAAAAATATTATGCGACAACAACATACATCAATAATTACACATTCAATCTCATTACATCACCACAAAAAAGAAATATAAATACAACATCACTATTATTCAAGATCAATCATATGACATAAATATAAGATAAGATAGCTACCTGCCTAACCTATCCTGCAAGGTTAAGAACTCTAAGACAAATAATCAACTCTCAAGTCCACAATTCATCTGATTGATTTTTACCATTTAAGGTCTCAGAAATGGTTATTGTTTTGAGGAACAAGGAGATATCTAATCCCATAGCCAACTTCTAACCTATACTCATGACTATATTTTACAATAAAGTGCATAATCGTAATGCAATCAATTTCGTCAATAAATAATGAGGTAAAATAAATAATAATGCATCTACACAAAGAATGAACAATAACATTACATCAACAACTACTTAATGTCTTTATACATCCAACATTAGAACTAATGTTTTTAATTATAAAACAAGATACTATGGCATAGTATTCGCAATTAGAAATAGATCCTCACATCTTA
>JZKD02S1713208.1:468333-484629 GCA_000966675.3 Picea glauca
TTTTATATATTTCAGATTGCATGTGTACACATTATTGAATGTTTGTAATTTAGATCCATAATTTAACTAACCTTCTAATGAAATTTCAAAAAAGTAAATTAAATTCTAGAAGAATTCACAATCTTAATGTTCCAAATTTTTTAAGAAAACCCAATTATTGTACTAGTCATGCCAATTAATATTTAATGATTAAGACTTCATGGTATACAAAAAAAAAAATTCTAAGTTCAGATAGATAAATGTCCATTTCCAAAACTTGCCATGTCTCGGCATTTATTGGGTTAATTGAAACCCCAACGGTTTGAATCTTGAGTTGTTTACTTGAATTTATTATGTACACAAAACTTAATGGGGTATTCTGTTAGGGGTGAAAGGTTATAAGGAGAGCAGACTAATGTACTTTAGAATTCTTAATAGTTCTCGTAAACACCTACTTCTGTGAAGTCCAGAATCCAAGTATGTGTCTGACTAAGGAGAGCCTAGGAATGAGGTGGTATCCAACGATAACCAACAGAAATCATAAATTAAATGAGTGATCTGGGATCTTTTTGTCAAATGACTTATTAAAGAACTGAATTAAATGAGCATAATAAAAAGTACACCATAAATAAGGAAAAGCTCAAAAGGAAAAATACATAATCATGCAATATGAACACAAAGAACTTGATAATGCAGTTTGTCCCTGGTAGACTACGTCTCCGGGTCATGCTCTCAAATGGGTAGGTCTTTTTATTAACTCGACAAAAGAATTGGGCAAAATACATAAGTATACCTCATTATTGAGCTAATCCATAGATGCTTTGCTCAAATAAAAAAACTAACACCACCATTGTGTTCGTGGCATCATTTTACGTAAAAATTACTGTCTCCATGCCTCAATCTGAGTCGGACACTTTCGGGCCCCCAAGACACCTCTTGCCTCGATTTTTGTGCCACTGCTCCTGCAATTAATGTCTGACAGATCTTGAAATCCATGCCAAAATATATAAAATTGAGCCCAAATCCATATTGTATGGGTGCGCTCATCCTGCCCCTTCTTTATGCTCTTGTCCCTCACGAATGCATTACCTGAGACCCCCTTATTTACAAGATTTTGGGTGTTTATGCCATAAATGCATGATTGGCAAGTTGGTTACATTGTCTAAATTTAGGAATTTATTTTGGTAGAGGTTTTGGGGTCGAATCCCATAGAACTTCGTTTTAATACATGTGTTATAACAGTTTTTGGGGCGATTGCTAAAAATGGCGGAAAGGTTAAATATAGTGGAAAATATGCTATATTTGGAGGTTGGTTGGGTTAATCCCCTAAGAGGGGGGAACCTTATGGTCATGTGGCACAATACATAACCAGGGGATGGGCCGAAGGCCTAGCCCCTCCTTTGGTGCATTAGTGCAGACTTTACATTTAAATAATAATTAAATCATATTACAAACAAATACTTTTGCATGGTGTAATGGTTGGCGCGTATGTGTGGGGTCTTTGGGCTGTTTGGACTTCATGATTTCGACTCTTGGGGAGTCGAATAAACTTTTTCATTTTCCATCCATTGGAGGGGTGCCACATGGTAGCCCATGACTAGGCCACGTGGCACCATATAATTGGTCCACAAAAACTGCCACTTGTTACAATATGATTCACCAATGAACTTGACACGTGTCATCACCGAACATGCCTGTAATGTACCTCTAATTACCATAATTTATTTTTTTCTTTGTGGTCTTAGATTATCAATTTAAAGGCATATTTAACTCAAATCTTGTTACTAGGAGCTTAAGCACTTCTTCTTCCACATTAATACTTATCAAAGATATTTTATAAGTGAAGTTATAAAACTTTATCTCCTCCTCGAAACCTTGACTCCTTGTAATACTTTAAGTGTCTCCTTTTATCCTAACCACATGGGCTATATTTTTTTCCTTAGAAGACTATACATATATATACCAAAGTGTTTATGAAACAACCTACATATATATGTCTAAATTCAAAATATCACTGCACCATAAAATATTTGCACAACAATTTATATACATATATATATAACTATTGCTTATTACATTGCGCCACCAAATATTTACACAACATTCAATATGTATAAACATACTATTACCAAACATATTGTGCCATAAAATGTTTAATTGATAACTGTTATTTATATAAGTCCATTGCCAAATGTACTGCGCCAGCAAGGCCTACTATGAGATGAGTACTAAGAATGACCCTTCATAAATTTTGGAGTGGCCAATACGTTTCTTCGGGTATAGGGGCATATAAATTAATGCGCTTCTTGCCATCAACATGGTCCTAGAACATGTGAAAGCTAGTTGTGGAGATGGTAGTTAAGAATCCAGTTCTCACCTCACCCCTTTAGGGACAACTTTCATCCTAATCGAATTAACTCTTGAGAAGATGGTTACCTTTCCTTAACGAAATATCGATGAGTACTACAAACCCTAACCAAACTTAGAACGAGAAGACTGAACTGTCTACCAAATCCATTTCCATGAATTAAGGTGAGACTAACATGGGATATGGTCGAGAAGGTGTAATGACCCTTCTGCCAGATCTTTTAAGACATTTTGGAAACAACCCCAGGGGATTATCACGAGTTTAAAGTGTCCCTCCAAAATATCGCCACCTTGACCTAGCTACAGTACTGTCTTACGGACCACCATTAAGGATCTGTAGACTAGTAGATGGACACTAGAACTACCATTTTCTTTAGTCTTATTTCGATATTGGCTCTATGTGCTCCCTGCAAATAAGGTCAAGTTATCAAATCTTCTCTGTAACTGCTCAATGCTTAAGTCATGGACTCATTCTAGAGTCAAACGTATTGGGTGGACCTTTGCCATTGGAATTTTTCATAATAAGGTAAGAGCATCTGGTTGGTTTCTTTTAGGAACCCTCTTTATTATAAAAATCATTTTGGTTGTTGATTCGTTCGGTTTGAAGGTTACCTGATAGTCTAAATCCTGAATAATGGAAAGGTTATGCATTTCTTGATGTCTCTATTTTACCTTTCTTTTAGTTATAGTCACTACATTCTTTCATGTCTTAATGTATGCGCCACCTCTCAATAGGTTTTAGTTAATGATATCTCATTTATTTGAGGGAGGGTAGAGTCTCACAAAAGAATCCCTTCGTGAAATGTATAAGGAATTGTATAATTCCCTTCATCTTTGTCGTGGTCTCAACCAATTGTACAGTGTTGAACTAAACACCTCTGTAATTCTGGCATGCTAAGATAACTCTTCAATACCAACAAAGCCCCTTCAAATTTCTCAAATGTTATTTGTCATCTTTGTTATCCCTATGACTTGAAACCAATGTCCAGGGTTTTTTGTATCAATCGTTGAATTAATAATGTATCCCATGTAAATTGTTATTGGTGGGTCTATAACTCAACTATCAAGTAGATTTTGTCATGTGTGGAAAGAAATAAGTTTATAACATCTATGCACATCATGTTTGTCCATTTTTAAAAGGTAGTCTAAGCTCGATAGTTAGATATGCTTCTAGTATAAAATAAATTCTTAAGGTTTATAACACTCAAATTAATATACATCATCCATATATGAAGGGACTTAGTATAGTTGCTCTCGCTATTCATTATTTATGACTATTGTGTAAATTTTTTGTTGTATTTCTTTAAATCGTTTTTCTCTTGAATTTATATGCAACACTAATGATGGGCCCTATTTGATGGGAGGGTACCCATCAGTGAGTTGTTGTCCCATCCATCCTCAGCCCTGAGCGACTGTCCATCTGGAAAACAACAAGGAAAGGTCATGCAAGTTGGGGTTGGAAGTTAAGTAATGTCTTGGCATGATGTGTTAAATATACAATTATCATTATGTTTCATCTTCTTCAAGCTTCCTTAAATATGATTTCCTAATCTTCGTATGGTGAATCTTCCAAGCTTTTTTGTCTACGCAACGATCTTGGATGTTCGTCCCCATACTCGACGCAAAAGGTATATGAGTTTCCTTATGTACCCTTGTGGAGTTTGAACAATCACGGTTGCAAAATTAAAAGAGGTAATTCAAAATTGATTTCCTCACATTCCTATCAGGCTTGGAAAAAGGGGAAGAATTCCCAAAAGTAACTTAGGGTTTGGGTATGGTTGTTATAGTATGATTTTTGCAATGATTTTTCTACAGGGTTATCCTATTTGTTAGAGTAATTAAATTATTGTTAATTGATTACTGCTCGTGTCTCAATCTTCCCTAAAATTTAATTACCAGGGTTATCGTTTTGATGGCAAGCCCTGTTTTGAATGTTGAATTTTGGATCGACTTATGCTATATCTATAATACTATATCATTTTATCTCCTTTCGACATTCCTTCTGTTTATTGCCAATGTGTTTTAATATGCAATTGCAATAGTTAGATTGGATCCAACATGAGTGGATATAATGGTCTAAGTAAAGTTATAATTATGTGTTTTACTTCCAAACCAATATTTATATGGTTGTACATTATTCGTTGTTTATGATAAAAGGGTTGGTAGGATTTTGAAATTGCATGTTGTATTTACATAATAGTATGGTTGTAATCGCTTATTCAATACCATCCACTACCATGAATACCACATGGACAATTTCGCATGTATACTCATAGTTAATAAATTTATCAATTACTTTATATAGTGTGTATTTCTTCAGTTGAGTCCTTTTATTTTTTGTGAATGGAAAACATAAGGATTAGAAAGTTCTACCAGCATGGGATTTATACTTTTTAATAATTATCTTATAATTCTACTTCTGCATTATCCTATAACAGAACAACGACTTAATTATATCATTGTAGTAAGATATAAGGATTTCCAGACTCTTCGATTCAATTATTTCTTATACAAGAGTTAGTTGATTTCTCATTGGTAGAGTTTGTGTGTTCAAATACTATGAAAAAAAATTTGTTTATAAGTGAGGTTTCTATATATATATATATATGAGTCTATATGTATATATTTACATATTTGCTCAACCCAAATACTCATAGATAGATCTGTCTAATATTTCGATTACAAAAATAACATTCGTGTATAGATAAATCTATTCTTTCAAGTTCACTTGTACATAGATAACTCTTCTTATATTTTTAATTCAGGAGGAGCCATCCCCAGAATTTAGTCCTTGATTATAAAAATTCATACAATGAACATATGTCATCTATGGAAGCTATTTCAACTTAGTACAAACAGATACATTATATCAGATACACAAAATCATTCAAAACAAAAAGGAGAAGATTAGCATATTTGAACCAGTTCGTAGGAAGACAAAGGGAACAACCACGTTCCTCTGAAATGTAGAATAGGACAACCAAATTACTTGTTTGATTCACCCCCTAGCCTGACCATGAGTCCATGAGGGTGAACTTGAAATCTTCTCTTTAGCAATGTTTCCTTTATATTTAGTCCTCTCCTTACCTCACACTCAATATTCAATGTTCATAACAACAAGTATACAATAATTCATTTCCCCCAGCATAGTAGGCAACATCTTTTCCCCTCCCTTGGGAAATTTCAGATCTTTCTAAATCCCTTACTTTCAGGGGTTTCCAATGGCCAAATCCATGATTTTCCACTTGTAACAATCATCCCATAGGTAGTTCCAACATGTTCTCCACTGATGGAGCCATGGTTAGCTGAATTTAACATGGTTCTTCCATTTGTCCTCCTGCAATAAATAAAATAATAATTTGTTTACATACAAGTGTCATAGTCAAATATTTCATTGGGTTAAATCAGGTCTCTTCTCAACAGTCATAATAATTAATTACAATTTATCAAATTTGAAATTCAAAATTTCCATAAATGGAAAAAAATTTCCAAATTCAAATTTACCAAAAATGAAAATAATTCTCTAACAATTTTCTAATTTAAAAAATACTTTATTTTGGGGGATGTCACATCCTTTCCCCCTTCAATAAAAAACCGTCCTCATTGTTTGTTCCTTTTTTGGAACATGATTAGATGATATTTCCACAAATATCCCTCCAACTCCGAGGTGGCCTCCTCAAGATTAAAGTGTTTCCATTGCACCTTTACCTAAACAACGACTCTATTCCAAAGTGTTATTCCTCTCCAGTCTATAATGCGCAAGGGTTCTGCCTAGAACTTGCTTTCTAGTTCCACCTGCACCAAGTTCTAATCAATCATACAAGAATAATCATGAACATAATTTTTCAACAAAGACACATGAAATACATTATGAATTTTTAGATTAGATGGAAGTGCAAGTTGGTATTTTATGGGTCCAATTCGAACTAGTATCTCGAAGGGTCCACAAAACCTGGGTATCATATTGGCAGAGTTCCCAATTTTGAGTGAACTCTTTTGGGTTTTAACTTTTAAGTACACATGATCTCCCACTTGAAATTCCAAGTGTCTTCTTTTCTAGTCCGCATAAATTTTCTTTCTGTCTTGTACCTCTTTCAAGTTCTATTGTACTTTTCTTACCATACCTTCCATTTCTTGGAGCATATCTGGTCCAACCATAAGTATATCAATTGGGTTGTCCCAGCTAATTGGAGTCATACACTTTCTGTAATAGAGTATCTTGAAGGGGCTTAGCTTAGCCGAAGTTTGATACCCATTGTTATATGCAAATTCTACCAGGTGTAGGTAGTCCTCCCACTTGCTTGGTTTTGTTCTTGCATACATGTGGAGCATACCCTCTACAATTTGGTTCGTTCTTTCATTTGTTTCATCCGTTTTTGGATGACAACTAGTACTAAAATTCAAATTAGTATTTATCCTTACAAATAATTCTTTCAAAAAATAAGATGTAAATTTTACGTCTCTATTTGAAATCACCATTTTAGGAATACCATGCAATCTAAAAATTTATTTCATAAATATTTCAGCGATATGTATATCTTTAAAAGTAGACTTTATAGGAATAAAGTGTGTTGACTTAGTGATTTTATCGATTACAACCATAATAGAGTCATTATGTTTTTGAGTTTTTGGCAAACCTGTAATAAATTCTAGTGATATGGTCTCCCATTTCTATTCTGATATTGGCAATGGTTGTAGTAGGCTGAATGGATTTTGTTGTTCTGCCTTAACATGCTGACAATCTTGGCACCTAGCCAAATATTCTATAGTTTTTCCCTTCATATTAGGCCAGTAAAATAGTTTTCTAAGTGTTGTTATCATTTTCTGGTATACTGGATGGCCAAAATACAGTTTCTTATGCACTTCATCCAAGATGGATATCTTTAAATCTATTGAATCTGGTACGTAAAGTCTGTTTTTGAACCGTAATAGTCCATTTTGTTCGATACTTAGATCTTGTTTATCCGAGTTTGCAGTACTGTTTTTTTAATTGTACCATTATTTTAGTGTACTTTTTGTCGTTAATACCTTTTGTCCTTATTCTTTGTTCTAGATCACTTTCTTCTCTACTGACATTTATTTCGAATAACCTATGGGCTCTTCTATTTAGGAAATCTCATATCTTATTTTCCTTACCTTTGATATGTCTTACCTCAAAGTTGAATTCTCTCAAGAAGGCTAGCCATCTTCCTTGCCTTACATTAAGATCTGGTTGACTAAACAAATATTTCACTCCACTATTATCTATCAGTAATAGAAAATTCCTGCACATTATGTAGTGTCACCACATTTTTAAGGTGTGTATTACTACTACCAATTCTACGTCATGAGTGACATAGTTTCACTCATGTTCTTTTAATTTCTAGGACTCATAACAAATCATGTGTCCTTCCTGAGTTAGGACACCACCTAGTCCTTCTTTACTCGCATCAACACAAACAATAAAGTCTTTATATGGGTCCACTACCTTCAATATGGGTGCAGTTGCCAATAAGTCCTTCATCTTGTTAAAACTGTCTTGACATTTCTATGACCAATTAAACTTGGTCCGTTTCTTCTGTAATGACATGATAGGGAAGGCTATTTTGGAAAACCCCTCTATAAATTTGTGATAATATTCTATGATTCCCATAAATGATCGGATATCTACTACATCCTTAGGTACAAGCCATTCCATGATGGATTTTATTTTCTCAGGGTTGATTGTAATGCCTTCTACTAAAATTACATGTCCTAGGTATTTTTTTTTCTTTTGATAAAAAACACACTTACCAAATTTGGCATACAGTTTGTGTTTCCTCAAAGTTTCCAGAACTATTCTTAAATGTTCTTGATGTTCTTCCTTTGTTTTAGAATAGACCAGAATATCGTCAATAAATACGAGTACGAAATTCTCTAAATACTGATTGAAAATACTATTCATCAAGCACATAAACATGGCTCGTGCATTAGTAAGTCCAAAAGGTATGACTACGAATTCGTAGTATCCATATCTTGTCTAAAATGTTGTTTTGTTTATATCCTCATCTTTTACCTAACTTGATGATAACCAGATCATAAATCCAAATTTGAAAAGATCTTGTCTCCACCTACTTGATCAAACAGGACATTTATCCTAGGTAAGGGGTATTTGTTCTTAATAGTAATTTTGTTCAATTGTTTGTAATCGATACTCAGTCTTAGAGTACCATATTTATTTTTCACAAAGAGGACTCATGGTCCCCATGGTGAAACACTCGGTGTGATATACTCTTTATCCAATAATTCCTACAGTTGTATTTTTAATTTTGTCAATTCTCGTAGACTCATTCGGTAAGGTGCTTTCGAGATGGGGGTTGAACGAGGTAGTAGGTCTATGGAGAATTCAATTTCCCTTATAGAAGGTAATTCTGGTATCTCATTAACAAATACGTCTCTGAATTCAAGTAGGACAACAAATTCTTCCAAGTTGGGCTTATCTTCTTTTTCTAACAAATTGGTTATTTGAATGGCGTAAACTTGACAACCCTTTCTCATGCATTTATTGAATTCCATTGGGGTGACTTGTCTAACTGATACATGTTTTTGTATACCTTGGGTTGTTCTAGTAGTATCATAATCGTCTTTATAATTAAGTGTCTTTATATAACAATCTAGAACTACTTTTTGTTTTTCCAACCAATCCATTCCAATAATAATATCATAAGATCCTAGTGGCATAAATTCAGATTTGTTTTTATGTTTTTACCATCTAAACTAAATTCAAAATCAGAATTAAAGTAAACCACTTTCCTTTTAGTTCTTGTTGCTAACTATAGCAGCCATGATTATGCGTGTTTCATCCTCTTAAGTTTATTTGAATCTACTACTCCATGCGTGATATAACTTAACATGGCTTCAGGATCAATTAAAACATAAATTCCAGTGTTATTGATTTTACCTTTGATTTCCACCATAGAGGACTAGTGGTGAGCTTGCCGACCATCAATGGCTGCATTTATCTGATGTAAGCTTTTGCCTACATCACCCACCATCAAAACTTCCTGCAAATTATGAACAACAGTTCTGCTTGCTATGTTTAAACATGGACAATTCCTCCTGTGAGGTTCTCCACATTCCCAGCATTTTAACGGTTCCCGAGGGTTGTCCCCAAACTTTTTTGTTCCCAGGTTGACTAGTTTACTGACTCCCTGTGTGCTTGGATGGTTTGAGTGAAAATATGTTCTAGGAAATATTTTTGTTGCATTTCGATAAGGATTTGGCTGGTATCCGTTCTTCCGTTGGTTCATTCGGTCTTGTTTGTTATCCTTCCAAGCCTTGGGAAAACTCTACTAATTTTTTGTACTGGTCGTAGAACATTCGTTCTTTTCTGAATACTTCACTCAAGGACTTGGGCTTTTCAAACTCAATTTTGTTCCTATAGTACTGTGGTAAACAACTTAGGAACCGTTGGATTTGTACCTTGTCCTCCCATAAAAGGTACGAACCTTAGTAAATCCAGGAACTTGTTTATAAGGTCCTCCATTGTCATCTGACCAAGTCGTAACTCATAAAATTATTTGGTTTTCCTTTCATAGTAGCTCTCATATAGGTAATGTTTCTTGAAATATTTCTTAAAGTCAGACCATTCCATTTGTTTCTCTTTTAGGCCTTTGGCCAATTCTAGATATTTCCACCAAATGTTGGCTTCTCCTTTCAGATTGTAAATGGCCATTCTTACCTTCATGTTGCTAGAATAGTTGTATATCTGGAAATATTTTTTTGATGTCGAATAACCATGCCTCAACTTCCTCCCCTATTCTAGATTCTCCATCAAAGGTAGCTGGTTTAATTTTCTTAAATTCTCCTTCAAGGTGATCTACTTGTTTTCTTTTTTTGCCCATTTTTGTTTTTCCCTCAGCTGAAGGTGTACCTTCAGATGAACTATCTCCTTTTTCTTATTCGAGCCCCGAATTCTTGGAGGCCCTTTTGCTGACCTCTTCTTCATTGTTATCATGCTTTGGCATTTTCTTCATCACTATATTGCGCAACAGGACTTCATTTATAACCTGTTGTTCCTGCTATGCCTTCTTCAATTTTTGATTGTCAACTTTGAAAACCTACAGCTCAACAATTAGATTCCTCATCATTTCCAGAACTTCAGTAGGTGAGCTTTCGTCACTATTATGTCTCTAATTTTCAGGAAGTCTTTTTTCAGGATTCCCATCAAGTCTGATTTCTGCGTCGTCCTGTGTTTCCATGATCAACACAAAATAGAAAAGGGTTTTATATTTGCAACAATAAAGGTTTTATTAGTTTTAAATAAACAAAATTATGTGCTAAGAAATCAAGTGGCCCTGTTCAATGTCCAAGTGTTGTAACCTTTTCTCTGATACCATATGTAATGTACCTCTAATTACCATAATTTTCTTTTTTTTATTTGTGGTCATAGATTCCCAAATTAGAGGAATATTTAACTCAAATCTTGTTACAAGGAGCTTAAGAAATTCTTCTTCCACATTAATACTTATCAAAGTTATTTTATAACTAAAATTATAAGACTTTATCTCCTCCTCGAAACCTTGACTCCTTGTAATACTATAAGTGTTTCCTTTTATCCTAACTGCATGGGATATACTCCTGTCCTTAGAAGACTATACATATATATACCAAAGTGTTTATGCAACAACCTACATATATATGTCTAAAGTCAAAATACCACTGTGCCATAAAATATTTACATAACAATTTATATACATGTATATAACTATTTCATATTACACTATGCCACCAAATATTTACGCAACATTCGATATGTATAAAGATACTATTACCAAACATATTGCGCCATAAA
The DNA here is from genome assembly GCA_000966675.3 of Picea glauca. Lineage (NCBI taxonomy): Eukaryota > Viridiplantae > Streptophyta > Pinopsida > Pinales > Pinaceae > Picea > Picea glauca. The sequence continues at coordinate 479,492 of JZKD02S1713208.1, forward strand.
CGTTTAAGAAATAACCTATATTTATATAAGTGCATTGCCAAATGTATTGCACCAGCAAGGCCTACCATGAGATGAGTACTAAGAATAACCCTTCATAAATTTTTGAGTGGCAAATATGTTTCTTCGAGTATGGGGGAATAGAGCTTAATGCGCTTCTGTTGGTAGCCAAATCATTTTTTTTATGATCTTATAAGATGTCTAGACCTATGTCTTGCAAACATCAAGTTTTTCGTCGCATTTTTAAAATAGACGACATTTTCATTTATTGCGACATTTGCACATTTGTCTTCGTTAAGTTTTCATGACTGTAAGTGTGAAAACTTCTCCTTTCGAGGTCACATTTCGATCACTATCTGAACTGTCATGATATTCTTATCGATGTTCCTACTGCACTTACCTTTTGTTTATCGTTATGTGGCTAGAAGGATTTTCGAACTATGCTCATTGGAAATTTTTATGTTGATTGCATAACTTGATTTTATTGAGTTTGTAAGGCATTGAGCATTTGGATTTACACTTTTTATGACTTGCCTGATCTTTGATTCTGCATAAGGGTTATGATTAAATTTACTATATATATATGATATAATCCTTATGTTAGTCTTTTCATGACTTATTGGCTTGTCAACTATATGAATATCATTTTGGCCCCTTGGTTGAACTTTTTATTATATGAATTAATACATTGGTGCATAATGATTTTGGTGTTGATTTATAAGTCAAATGCTTTGAACACTATGGCATAGTGTTGGTGCGTATTGGTATGCACATTGGATTTCATTGGTTGTACACATGACTTAATGGTTGAACTATTATTATGGATTAAACAACTATGAAATTTGGCAGTTGTACTTGGGTAATGAATATTATGCATGGAAGACTCCATCACCTTTGCATGCGCGCATTTATGCTTACCACTTTTGGCTCGATTCATTGATGTTGGTTCAGATAGCTCTGTGATTGTGTGTTGATGAAGTCAAACCATTGTCCCTTAGCCCGGCTCACTGTGTGTTATCTCCTGGCTCCTGAAGGGAGAATTGAACCCCCATGGTGTTCAGAGTCAGTTTTGGTTTCATTTTTCCAGAGAAGACTGCCCCGTAAATGCCCCCAGAGTCACGTTTTTGCATAAGCGATTCTGGGCAAACGGATTTGAATTAGCTCAAACCGTTAAAAACCTGGAACCATTTTTAGCCCATTTACCTTCATCATCGGTAGTTTCTTTAGAAAGTGAGCTACTATACAGATCTAGCTCTCGTTTTACAGGTCAATTTTTCAGTGGTTGGAACATGTGTTTTGAGTCTATATGCATTCCTTCAGATCTGTTCTTTAGAACTCCCTCTCACCTGTCAAGTCGTCTCGTCATTATACATGTATGGATTCTGTTTTCAAATAGCTTTGTTTCTCATTCAAATTCCTTTGTCATTTGTGTTCATCATGTATATTGTTTTGCTTTGCTAAAAATAGGAAGAATTTCTATTTGATATATGATTTGCTCACAGATTTTTATGGTTATTCGTTTGGATTTCATTTTCTAAACCTGGTTGAGTGAAGTAACGGATTAATGGTGTGGTTTCAATACAATTCATTTTGTATTCACCTCTCATGGGAAGTTCCATACTCTATTTAGAATATGAATACCCTCGGATTCGATCTTGTATGATTCGTATGCTGTGTTTGACAAATAATTTTGGGAGTGTAGTTGTTACGATGTGCTTTGTCATACAATTTTCAAAACTATGAATACCACTTCGTTCGATTTAAATTTGGAAATAACTACTCTGTTTTTATAAAAACAATGGTCTCATTAAACCTGTGCAATTACACCCGAAACATAAAATGATTATGATTTGCAACAAATATGCTAAACTCAGCCGATTAATTCTTCTGTTTGGATTGTTGTTTGGTTTGGTTTTAAATGTGTAAAAACGAATTGGTCAAACCCAGTTGTAATTCGTTAGGCTGGAACGATTTTGGTAAAGGAAAATCAATCTTGTTTGCTCACTATGCAATGAAAAATGATCTCATAACAGATGGATTCGATTTGTTGAGAAATGATTACGATGTTGTTACATATGATTTCATTTACCCCACTTATGACAATAATTGAAACAAAGTATTGCTATCTCTGTATTCGGTTAAATGATGTGGATCCTGTTGGTATAATTCTTTCAAACTAAATGATTTGTTTTCAGATAGTTTTTGGATGAAGATTAAATTTAATTCTTTAAAAATATTTGAATTAATCTAAATTCTGATTCTGTGTGTCATTTTAGACTAGCTACAGAATGAGATGATTCTGTAGCTAGGTCTATGGAATTAGATTTTTATTGTTTTGCTAATGAAATATCTCTCTAACTTGTTATTTTTGGTCCATTTCAGGTGAATTCGAAATTGCATTGGATTTGATGAGCAGTTTAGATGATATTTGAAATATTTTGGTTTTATTTTAATTTCCTAGTTTAGACAACTGTGGGATATATCCTCAGATTTTTGTAAACATTTTTAAACTTATAAATACTCATTATTTTTGTAATAATATCATCCTCATCCATGGGAGAACAAGGATATGTAATTTTAATACAGACTGAGACATAATTGATGTTATGTTACAGCTTTAGCTTTTCATAATATCGATATTTTGTTTCATGTTTATGTGTATCTATTTGCATTTGGTTAATGACTACTTTATCTATCTTAGTCTTTTGCAAATGATATAATTTAATCAATATAATCCATATCTGATTTCTTCCAATGTTTAAAAAACATAGCAGTTACTTGATTCAGTTTGTGAATGATAGATTTCTCTTCTTCATAAGTTGAATTATTAAGTATAAGTTTTTGCATAACAGGTTTTCCTTATTGCAGATATTTATAAATCATATATTTGCTATGAATTTTTATGTCTTGTTTGTCCTGTAAACAACTCAAAGAGCAGTGCAGCCTATCGTTTATGCGAAGCTTTTGGATTATCCAGTGCGAGTTTCCTTCCTCCGACCAGCTTCGAAGTCATCATACATAGGACAAATTTGGAGCATTTCCAGGTCAGTTTGTCATTTGTCTTTTTAGTATATTTATTAGTACTTTAGTTTAGATATAAGTTTAGTTAGATATATATGTGTGTTTAGTATATTAGATTGTTTAATTTCAGTAAGTTTTATCTCTTGTTCATAAAATTTATAAAAATCAAAAAATATCTCTAACTGTCTTAGGACAGAAAGCAAATGAGTTTTCCAGGTTTTATTCAAATCTGCAAGTTGTGAATATTGTACATTTTGTGAATAAGTTATATCATAGTTAGCAGTTAGTAAATAGTAGATTAGTTTGTTTGTTTAGTAGTTAATTTTAATTAGATCAGTGTATTAGTTTTTTTTAGTGTTAGTAATAGTTTGTTTTATTTATTGTTAGTTAGTTTAGTTTCTTGTATTTAGTTTTAGTTAGTTAGTTTTATTTAGTTTTAGTTTAGGTTGTTTAGTTTTAGTTAGATTAGTTAGTTTAGATTAGTTTTCTCTTTGGTTTTCTTAGGACCTTAGAACAGCCAACGGAGCCATTAAACCCGTCAGGGTGGTTCATTCCAAACAGCTTGGGTTATTAGACAACCCCGAACCGGTTCCACTCTCTCAGTTGACGGACGATCAATTTCTCTTGTCAACAAATGGTGCTAGAAGGAGGGTCGACTGACAAGATGGCCTTGTGGGAGCCTTTATTTTAAATGTATTCAATTTTTCCCATGGCTCCCCAAACCACTGTGTTGGAACATGCTTTCAACTTCTCATTACCCGATGTTCCCAACGAGACAGTCTCATGCTTGTCCAAACTCACCTTTGATGGTGAAGGAAAATTGTCTGCTAAAGACCACCTTAACAAGTTTTGGTGCAAATGCATCAAACATGACATCTCAGATTTAGGAGTTTTATGCAGACTGTTTGCTTTTACTTTTAGAGGTCAGATCAAACATTGGTTTGAATCCTTTCCGACATGTCACATTTTTTATTGGTTTCAATTTGTAGATGAGTTTCTAAATGCGTTTGAAATTTATGATTTTGATCAATTATGTGAAGAATTCCATACTTCGCTAATCAACGACGATCCATCTTCAGAAGGTTTTTTGACAAAATTCTATCATATCCTCTATAAATTTAATCTCAATGACATGTCATTGGCATTAAATATATTCTACGATGCTTCCATCCCTTCCATCCAATCATGTTCAATCACGAATGAAGAACCAATTGCAAATCCTATCACTCAACTGCAAGAACAAGCTTCTTCGCAAGAAAAGAAAAATTCTTCCGATAATGTTGAATAAGCTAGGGAGGTAGAATCTATTGATCAGGCTCTTATTGACAACCAAATTGGTTTTTCCTTTGAATCATTGTATTTTCAGTCTAAGACTAGAATAGAAGAAGATTCATTATCGGCTCAAGGTGAATACCCGAATTCTTGTAACTCATGCTCTAATCAACATTTAAAATCAGTCATTGAAGAACACTTAAGCAACGAAAATCTTCTTCAATGTTCTAGTACTCCCATGAAACTGATTAGAGAAGAAGTTACGCAAATAGAAGAAGAAACTTTAAACCTTCATTCTCAAAATGCACTTTGTTCACAGGAAAGACTAGATGCTTGTCACATAAATTTTGAATTATCTGTCACACAAAAGGAAAATCCAGATGATCATATTATGTTGAGGAATTCATCACCAAATCAGAGTAAGGGTTTTAAAGAAAGTGAAGAGAATTGTCTTGAGAATACCATCGTTGAGTATCATAGTTCAAGAGATTATTTTTATCTACTTATTTATGATTCCTTTTATTCTTTATATCCTGATCTATTCCTAGATTCTAGTGGACTTGACATCTTACCTACAACATCCTACTCTTTTCTACCACAATCATATCCTTTCGATATGCTAAATTTTGGTGAAATCAATTCTAAACCTAACATTGATAAACTTGGATTTGATGCTTGTTCACTTTCGTCACTCACATGGGAAGAGGACATGTTACAAGATGATTTTACACAGTTTATTGTTGAAAAAGACAATGCATTATATTTTATGGAGATCAAACATTCTAAGTTTCATACTCGTTCTTTGCTTAGCTCGAATCTTAATGTTTATGCTTCACATTTTGAAATGA
>JZKD02S1713208.1:502918-541338 GCA_000966675.3 Picea glauca
ATCTGTCTAATATTTCGATTACAAAAATAACATTCTCTGATAGACAAATCTATTATTTCAAGTTCACTTGTACATAGATAATTCTTCTTAGAATTTTAATTCAGTAGGAGCCATCCGTAGAATTTACTCCTTGATTATAAAAATTCATACAAAGAACATATGTGATCTATGTAAGCTATTTCAACTTAGTACAAACAAATACATTATATCAGATACAAAAAATCATTCAGAAAAAAGAGGAGAAGATTAGCATATCTGGACCATTTCACGGGAAGACAAAGGTAACAATCACGCTCCTCCCAACTGTAGAATAGGACAGCCAAATTTATTGTCTGATTCACCCCCTAGCCTGACCATGAGTCCATGAGGGTGAAATTGAAATCTCCTCTTCAACAATGTTTCCTCTATCTATAGTCCTCTTCTTGCCTCAAACTCAATATTCAGTGTTCATAACAACAAGTATATAGTAATTCCTTTCCCTGAGCATACTAGGCAGCGTCCTGCCTTCTCACATATGCTAGATATCAAAAGCAATCCCTTTTGCCTAGGTATTTTTCCCTCCCTTGGGAATTTCCGCAGCTTTCTAAATCCCTAATTTTTAGGGGCTGCCAATGGCCAAATCCGTGATTTTCCACTTGTAAAAATTAGCCCAAAGGTAGTTCCAACATGTTCCCCACTCATGGAGTCATGGTCAGTTGAATTTAACATGGTTGTTCCATTTGTCCTCCTACAATAAATAAAACAATATTTTGTTTACATACAAGTGTCATAGTAAAATAGTTAGTTGGGTCAAATAATGTCTCTGCCCAACATTCATAATAATTAATTACAATTTATCAAATTCAAAATTTGGAATTGCCATAAATGGCAAAAATTTTCCAAATTTGAATTTACCAAAAAAGGAAATAATTCTCTAACAATTTTTGAATTTAAAAAATACTTTATTTTTGGGGATGTCACAATGCCCATGTGTCTTCCATGCCATGTCATCTTTCCAACTTAGTTGTGCCACATGTCACTTTGAATTTTGCCTTTTTAACCAAGTTTGATTGAAATTCGACTGCTTATAACGTTTGATACATAACACTATTTGATGAGTCACTTGCACCGTTAGAAATCTTGTGACATGGTATTCGTGATTATTCCCTTTTAACTGAGTTGTAGGAACTTTTGAATTTTTTCCCTTTTGTTTTCTGTTGAAGCCATTTTGAGCATTCTAACTTGCTTCTGTGCGTTCAGAGTTGTCTTAACATTCTTTGGATCCTTTTTGAATCACACCTTCCCACTGAGATCTTTTTGGACCACCAAAATCTTTCATTAATCAAATGGTAAGTGAGGGAAGAGTTCCCTCACCTTATCATTCTCAATCCACTTTGCCTTACTTGGATGTGTGTTGTTTAAGCCTACTCAAAAATAATCAACATCACCCCTGCATGAAGTCCTCATCCTTCTATCCAGGATGATATCTTCCTGTAACTCATTCAAGTACTTAGGTGCGAACTCATCAACTGAAGGTATTGAAACTTCCTCATCCTGATCCATGATCATGGGAGGCTCAAAGAGTTTCAAATTCTCTATGTTCACAACTAAATATATCTGCATACAAGGTGGAAGATCTAAACAAAAAGCATTAGTGTCTCTTTTCTCCAAAATAGTGAAGGGTGCATATCAGATGGGATTGAGTTTCTTTCCTTCACCCTTTAATCGTTCCTTGCTAATATGAAGCCATACTTGATATCCAATTTGGAACTAATGATCAACCCTGTTCTTATCATGTCGAGCTTTATACTATGCTTGACTCTTCTCCAGTTGTTCCCTGACTGCCTGGTGTACCTGTTGAATCCTCTGGATGAACTTGTGGGCTTTGTCCTCTATTCGTTCTTCACTCACATCGACATATCTCTCATACATCAATTCCAAAGGAACCTTTGGTAGGTACCCTCAACACGTCTCAAAAGGCAAACTCTGATTGGATCAATGTAATGATTGAATATAAGCATGTTGTAAATAAGGTATCTATTCATCCCATAACTTAAGATGCTTGTTGCAGTAGCCTCGAAGAAAAAGTACCAATGTTCTATTTGCCACCTATGTTTGTCTATCGGTCTATGGATAAAAAGTAGTGCTCCTCTTCAATTTGGTGCCCATCATTCTCCACAAGCTAGTCCAAAAATCCCCAAGGAATCGAGTATCTCGATTCGAGATAATGGACGTGGGTAAAAAAAAGTGAAACCAAACATGATGAAAAAAGAGATTAGCAGTCTGCTCAGAAGTGATATTCTTTTTACATGAAATCAAGATACACATCTTGCTAAACCTATCCACTATGACATACAAATAATCATGACCCCCTCTGGTCATTGGTAAACCCCATACAAAATCCAAGGAAACACTTTCCCATGGATGGGATGGAACAAGAAGTGGTGAGTATAGCCCCAAGTTTCTATTAGTGGTATTACAAGTAGAACAAATCACACATCCCTTTACATATTTAGTTACAATTGCTTTCATTTAAGTCCAGTAATACAACCTCTACAAATGATCCATAGTTTTTCCTACACCAAAATGACCCGATACAAGAGAAGTATGAGCTTCTCATATTACATGGACTCGTTCACTTGTAGGAATACATAGCTTCCCAAGATGATAGAGTAACTTTCCTTCCAGACAATAATTCTTTATCCGTGCACGATGGGTTAGCTTCTCATATACTTCCTTAAAATATTCATTGATGGCATATTGTTCTACATAGATGTCATGAGATAAAGAAGTATTCTTCAAAATAATATAAGCAGCAATAGGAGGTATAGAAATCACATCGGCTACCCTTTTACGTGTACCCTTCTTGCACTTGATTACCAAATGAAATTGTCTTGATCTCGAACGATTGTTGAAGATTAGACAATACTAATACTAGTGCGGTACTGATCTTCTCCTTCAAAATGTTGAAATCTTTTTGTTTCTTTCCTTCCCACTGAAAAGTGTTGTTAAGGCATGCAAAGGAGATACTATAAAAGAGAAGTTGGGAATGAATCTTCTCCAATATTGGACTGCACCCAAGAAGCTTCAGATCTCAATCACACTATTTGTCTCGAGCTATTTTACAATCACTTCAATTTTGGAAGGATCAATCTTCAACTATCCTCCTCCCACGATCTGACCTAAGTATACAAGTGCAGTCTTGCCAAATTTATATTTACACATTTTCACATAGAATTTTTCCCTTTGCAAAGTATCCAATACTTGTTTTACATGCCGTACATGTTCATCCCAACTCCCACTGATAATAATAATTTCGTATAAATATATAATCACAAAGTCATCAAGGAAAGGCCTAAATACATCATTCATCACATGCATGAAAGTTGTCGGAGCATTACAAATCCCAAACGACATAACTAACCACTAAAACAATGCTTGTTTGGTTTTAAAGGAAGTATTCTATGCATCTTGTTCTGCAACTCTAATTTGATGATATCCACTGTGCAAATCCAACTTGGTGAAATAAATAACATTCTTTAACTAATCAAGTAAATCATCTATGCGAGGAAGAGGGTATCAATTTTTCACCGTGATTTTATTTAAAGCCCGGTAATCGACACAGATTCGCCATGTGACATCCTTCTTTGGCACCATCACAATTGGAGAACCACAAGGAGATGAACTGGGCCTGATGACCCCTTGATCCAATAAGCCCTGTACCTTCTTCTTGATCTTCGTCATCTCCACAATAGACATCCTCTACATGCCCACATTAGGCAAAGGATAATCTTGTTGCAGATGTATCTCATGTTGGATTTCCCTCTGAGGAGGTAATCCATCTGGTTCCTGAAAAATATCGTCATACTTAGAGACAATATCAGTTAATTACTTTTTATGAGATGGATCACATCCCTAGAAAGCATCAGATGTCCCAACATCTTTCTCTTTGACGACCATGAGTACATATCTCTTATTAGTCGTTCCGAGTCTTTTCATTTTCCCTACACTAACAAGCATCGTATTCACCCTCATGTTGTGAGCTCTAACAATATATTCCACTCCCCCATTAGTAAGGTGGTATTTGTTATCATGATGAAAGAAGATTGTTTTTCTATCATAAAGATAAGGACTTCCCAACACTATGCCACATATATCAAGCGGTACAACATCCAAATATACTTCATCAATCAACTTTGAAGCAATAGAAAATCTAACCCTACATTGTTTGGTGACATTAAGTTTTTCTTTGTCACATACCCAACCAAGAGGGTAAGGCTTTGGATGTGCTTTCATTACAAGAACCATCTTCTTGAAAAGTGATTGAGATATTAAGTTTACTTGGGAACCCCGATCAAATAATGTATCTATCTTAGTATGCTTAGATACAACTCGTATATGAAATAACTCATTCCTCCTTCGTTCATCAATATGAGATTAATCAGTGGAAGTTGAACTAGAATGAAGAGAATCTTTACCTTGTACTCTAGGTGCTTTGATATTTCCTTCATCTCTTGATTTGCAACCGATATCTTGTTTCACTGTAGCAACAGTGTTTGTCTTCCCCTTTCTAGTGAACTGTTTCAGTTTCTTTTCCAGATGTAGTTTCCAACAGTGTTCTTCATCATGACCGCTCCTCTTGCAATGAGTGCAATATGATTTTTCTCCTTCTCTCGTTACTATAATAGTCTTATTTCCCTTCCTTTTGAACTTCTTGAAAGTATTTTGTGGGAAATTGGAAAGTTTCTTCATGGGATCTTTTTGAACATGTTTCACCTTATTTTCAAGGTGAGTGGATTGCACACAAACTTCATCAATACTAGTGGGTTTAAACAAGAGAAAAGTATGAAGGATATAACTATGAAGTGCGCCAATATACTTCATTAAAGTTTCATAAGAATTCAAACAGATATTAAATGCGAGAGATTTCTTCCTAAATTCTTCTGTGAAACTTTGTACATTTTGACCTTTATTCTGTCTCAACGTTTGACATTCCATCATTGCTTTATGTAAATACCCTAATGGATATAACTGCTTCCTTATCTTTGTTTTAAAATCCGACCATGAGGAAAGAAGCTTACCACACCTACTTTTGTCATGTAGCTTTCTCTCCCACCATAAAAAAATGGTGCCTTCCAACTGAAGAGAAGCCAATTGCACTTTAACTTCCTCTTCGTCAATATGTTGAACATGGAAATATACTTCAACCTGTCGGATCCAATCGCGTAACGTTTAAGGATAAGTATCTCCATTAAACATAGATAAAGAAAATTTTACATAAAGCTTTAATAATGGTTTCATAAAAGAGGATTTATGGTTAGAATGTTGAGAGTAATGAGAATTCTCAGAGGAGGAAGAAATATAACTTGAAGGTGAAGATGGAGGATCAACAAGATCTCCTCCAACCCCTTGATTTACTAAAGCATCATCACCAGGTGGTGATTCCTTTTTCCTCTCCTTATTCTTCATCCTCTTCTCGTAATATCCATACATTTGTTCGACCATTTCTGACATGTGATAAAAGACCATGTGAAAGTTTTTCTCCTATTCATTATGCTTGTCCTCTTCTTCCATCTTCTTCCTTCTGGATGTATGACCAACTTTACAATTGGTCATCTTAAGAGTTATTTCACCCTGCTTATGATTGGCCCTAGTAAGCATTCATACTCAACAATTCAAACCAAAGATGACTGCTCTGATACAAACATGATCCGGGATATTTTCGTCATGCGACTTATTAAAGAACTTAATTAAATGAGCATAAACAAAATTACACAATAAAGAAGGAAAAATTCAAAAGGAAAAAGACATAATCATGCAATATGAATAGAAAAAAAATTATAACGGAGTTCGTGCCTAGTGGACTACGACTCCGAGTCCTTCTCTCAAATGGGTAGCTCATTTTATTAATTGCACAAAAGAATTGGGCAAAATACATAAGTATACCTCATTCTGGAGTTAAGATACAAAATATTTGCTCAGATAAAAAAACTAACAACACCATTGTGTTCATGACATCGTTTTACCTAAAAATCACAGTCTCCACACCTCAATCCGAGTGGGACACTTTTGGTCCCCTAAGACACCACTTGCCTCGATTTTTGTGCCACTTATCCTACAATTAATGACTGATAGATCTCAAAATCCATTCCAAAATCTAGAAAACTACACCCAAATATATAATGTATGAATGTGCTTAGTCTGCCCCTTCTCTTTTCTTTTGTCCCTCAAGAATGCATTACCGAGACCCCCTTATATACAAGATTTTGGGTCTTTATGCCATATGTGCATGGTTGGAAAGTTGGTTACATTGGCTAAATTTAGGCGTTCAGTTTGGCGAAGGTTTTGGGGTCGAATCCCACAAACCTCCATTTTAATACATGTGTTATAACAGTTTTTGGCACGCTTGCTAAAAATGGTGGAGGTTGGATAGAATGTCGGAAAGGTTAAATATAGTGGTGAATATATTATATTTGGAGGTTGGTTGGGTTAAGCCCATAAGAGGGAAGAACCTTATGGTCATGTGGCACAATACGTAACCAGGGGATCGGTCGAAGGCCTAGCCCCTCCCTTCATACATTAGTGTAGACTTTACATTTAAATAACAATTAAATCATATTACAAACAAGAAATGTTGCATGGTGTAATGGTTGGTGTGTATGTGTGGGGCATTTGGGTTGTTTGGAGGTCATGAGTTCAACTCTTGGGGAGTCAAATAAACTTTTTAATTTTCCAACCATTGGAGGGGTTCCACGTGGCAGCCCATGACTGGGCCACGTGGCACCATATAATTGGTCCACAAAAACTACCACTTGTCAAAATATGATTCGCCAATGAAGTTGGCACGTGTCATCAACGAACGTTCCCATGTGTCTTTCATGCCACATCATCTTGAAAATTTAGTTGTGCCACTTGTCACCCTTGCAGTGGTGCCACATGTCACTTTGACTTTTACCTATTTGACCAAGTTTGATTAAACTTTGACTGCTTATAATGTTTGATCCGTAACTCCACTTGACAAGTCGTCTGTGCCGTTAGAAATATTGTGACACAATCTTCATGATTTTTCCCTTTTAACCAAGTTGTAGGAACTTTGAATGCTTTCCCTTTTGTTTTCTATTGAATCCATTATAAGCATTCTGACTTGCTTCTCTGCGTTTTAAGTTGTCTTAACCTTCTCTGGATCCTTTTTGGATCAATGAGTAATCTAACAATTGATATCCCAATCGATTACCAGGGAGGTGGCATAATTATTTCCTTCATATAATAGTTAGCATTCTTTGTATATGGTAACAAAAGACGTGAGAACAAAAAATCATAATTAAAATTTAGTTCGTACTAAACAATGACAAAAAATTTTTTAATAAAAAATAACATCGCAAGCCATGATTTAATAATTGTATCTATCATTTATCCTCCACAGACTATGCTCTCTAAGTTATCAAAACAAGATCTGGAAGTTACAATAAAGGGAGAGTGAATCAATTATAACTTGACAGTGATTAATAAATTTTAAACACAATAGTTGCGATTTGATTTGGAAGTGAATCAATAATTTTCTCATTACAGGAGTTGCAAATAGATTTGGCAGCACTCAAAAAAATTCTAATGACAGTAGATGCAATTTAATTTGGAATCCATTCAATATTTTTCAATTACAAGAGATGCAATTTGGTTTGGTAGAGAATCAATTATATTCTAATGATAGGAGCCACAGATACATTCTAAATAGGTGTTTCAAGACCATATCGAATTTAAAACTCGTAATCCCCCTTCATTTTTAGCGACCTAAGGAATTTTTGATTTATGAACTGCCATTTAGTTAGGCAATGATCATAGAATTTCTGATAATGGAATTGTCAAAAACAAAAGGCGGAGGGAAATTAAATTATGATATAGGGTTTTAAATTTAATTGACAGAAGTAATAGATTTCATTACTATATTGTGTATCAGTTTGACCACAATAAAGAGTTTTTTCTTCTAGAATTTTCTATATAAGCATTATAGAAAACAATATTTGTTTCATAGTCCGCAATCAAAATATTGCAGTGACCCTACAATAATAAATTCATAATATTTCAATTTGATATAGCAGAAATCATATGAAAAAGTAAAATTTGATTGGAATTTAAAAATGGCAGAGAAAAAAATTATTCTAAAATTCTGAGTTATAAATTAGAATAACAACAACATGAAAATGATTTTTCCAGACTATACAACAATTTCTACACTGAACAAAGAGAACATCAAAACTGTTGCAATTAAGGTTTCATCTTCCAAAGAGGCACTAAAAATTCGTTCGAGCCATTTAAATTGGCTGCGAACTACAAATTTTATTTCACAACCAATTAAAAATTGGGGTGATTAAAAACAAATTTCGTATTCATAATTTGAAATAAAATATGATACTTTCTTCCTAATTGCAAGTGTTGGAAGTCATCCATATAAATTCATATTTCAAGAGTTCTATTTAAATTTGGCAGCAATAAATTAATGTCTGAATTTTTGGTTATAACATAAAATGGAAACAAACAAACTTAATTCTAATTACAAATCACTCTCTTTACAGTTACAAAATAAAATTTAAAATACCAGAACTGTTGAAGGTGGAGAATTGAGGAAGTTTGTCAATGCCATGCAGTGCTTCTACGTTATCTCTTGTTAATCATTGATACTTCACTGGTACCTCCCAATCAATGCTAGTGGTACTCTTATTCCCCCTTAGTCCCCCGAGCCGCAAAGGGGACACACACAAGAAACCAACAAACAATAGCTCCAAGGATTTCCTCGCAAGGTAGAGATTTGAATCTTTCTACAAGCTTGGTATCCCAACTCTCACAAGTAAAACACAGTCAAAACCATTTTTGTAGCATAACTTTACCAAGAATAACTATCTTTTATTTTTGTTCTAACCCATTTATTTTATAGAAATATCCCAAATGACACATGTCCTCATGCACAATTAATTATATTTTTAATTAATTTAATTATTAATATTCACCCTCACACTTGTCACACTCTCCCCAAGTTGCACAAGTAAATGCCATTTTTATTTTATTTAAATATCCATTTTTCCTCACATACCCCAATGTTACACATGATTTTCGTCACTCTGGTAATGTCTTAACAATGGTGTATTCATGCTCCCAACAAGGACTTTTTGCCTGAGAAAAGTGGCCCTTGTCTCCTTCCAAAAACATAATTTTAAAGTGAGTTTGCATGCTGCCTATGGCCTAGGGTGCGATAATCCCTCATTCTCATAGGCCATCTACACTTAGGGTGCGAATTTCTCGCAGTTTGCTCCATACATAGGGTGAGATCTTGTTTTTAAGCTTGGAAAGGAGAAGAGGGTTCTAGAAGGGAATCTTCTAGAAGATGAGTTGGCATTCATATGGTTATCATTTTACTGACTTCTTAGAATTGATGGGATCATCCTCATCCATGTATCCATCGCTCCTTCTCTTATATATTGAAATGTTTCTCATGGAAAAGGTTAAGAAAAATTGAATGAAGAATTGGTGAAAGAATTGTGTGAAGAACCCTGCTTCGACAGAGGCTTGAAGACTCTAGTTGGTCTATCAAGAGGAATTGGATCTTCTTCATGAAAGTATAGAGAAAGTGTGTGTGTTGGAACCAAGGGTCATTGAAAGGAAGCTTGGAACATCAAGGCGATCAATTTGTATCTTCTACTTTCAATTAATATGATACAGTGGCATGTCCCTTTCCCATAAAGTCACTCTTACTTTATTGTGTAATTTCTTTATAATATGCATAAGTTGACATTGAATATATTTTCTATCTTCACTGTGGTTGGTTTGTGTTTTCTTGGACTTAGCCTCACGAGAGCACCGGAGTGAAGCAGGAGCAACAGAGACCTAAGGAAGCAATATAAATGTATGTCACTTATTCCTCCCGATTAGTAGATTCAATGATTACAACTTAGGGAAAGAGTTGTGTCATGTCTTGTTTTGTTCTAGATATAGGTGGATCTAGGGAGATCTGCTAGTGTCCACACCTACTGATTAGTCTGATAACACCCAATGTGTTCCTATTTTCTCT
Organism: Picea glauca; assembly: GCA_000966675.3. Classification (NCBI taxonomy): domain Eukaryota; kingdom Viridiplantae; phylum Streptophyta; class Pinopsida; order Pinales; family Pinaceae; genus Picea; species Picea glauca. Next base: position 512,958 of record JZKD02S1713208.1, read on the forward strand.
TTTAGTTGTCCCTTTGTTCCCAAATTTCTCATTTAATGAGTGTCTACTAACTATATCATAGTTAGAGTTGGATTAGGAGTCTTCTTCTAGTTAGACTAGTGGTAGCTAGACTCTATATACCATTCTATGTGTACACCTATTCGCTCATATTTTATTTCTTTCTATTTTAAAAATCCCTTTTAATATTTTCATGCACACATGTGCATTCTATCCAATCTTTAGATTTTTCTCACTTTTTCCTTAAATTCATTTATCTCTATTCTTTTAATTTATTTAATGTTTTAATTTAGTCCCCTAACTAAAACTTGACTTAGGATTAGTATCAGAATTGGGCTTAGACTTTTATTGGTATTTATAATTAATAAATTCATTGTTTAATTAATTATTTTAATCTAACAAGGTCTAGTCAATTCAATGGTTTCTAGGCCACCTAGATTTATTGGATCAAGATTTTAATTACGAGACCTTCCCTTCAAGATGAACCTCCATGTTCCAAGGGTGAAACTCACCCTTGACTAGTTTTGAAAGTCTGTCTGACCCTTGGAGTCAATACTCCACTCGTTCGACCTCATGAGAGACTAAGGGATTCTAAAGAATAAGCACTCTTCCTTATTGCACACTCAAAAAATTTCGTCACTGACTGTCTCAGTACGCCCTCATGACATCGTGGAACTATCGAAATAGTTAATCATTAACCTACCATTCAAGCCATGGAAGGAGTGCTAGTAGGCTATGAGAGGGACACTACCACACCTCCCCCTCAATGTCTGGTTTATGTTCATGGCCCCTCTACTCCTTATATGATTAGGATTATCAAGCATCATCAAGACTACATCCACTAAAAAAACAATGTCAATAATATATGCACATAATCATACTAAAATAAACCATTTGTCATATGTGTGTAAAATGAAATAATCAAACAAATACAATCCACTACTTGAATCAATCTGGAGTGTAAGGAATTCCATTGATGCAATCAACATCCATAACCTTTCATGTACCCCGAACACTCAGGAAAACTCATCAACAACATCTGCATCACAACACAACATCATCATCATATCTAACCCATCATCAAAACTAAATCAGAATTTATCATAAAAAGATCACTTGCATGCAAGTTTCCTTAAAGAATATGTCAATAAAAGTGTGCTTAGTAGAGCAGGATATTACAGATAATTGATATCTTTCTTGGTTTCTCTACAAAAGCACACATCTATCCTATATTTATAGTATTTATGTCCTCACTTTTATGGTCGACCTATAAAGACTACCTGAAACAACCTAAATGTTTGTGTTGGGTTGTCAGACAAAAAAATTCACATCTCCTCATCCATAGGAAGTTAGAGAGAGTTCCATATACTATTGGAAAGGTCTCACAATATTATTTTCAACCATATAACCTATGCTCCCATTTGATCTAGGTATCCAGGGTAACAATTCCTTCTAATATAGGGTATTCAAAATAAGAACCAATAATCCAAAAACAATGTTTCCAACAATCTCCATCATGTAATCTTCTTGGAAATATTTAGTCATGTAGGAGAATGATCATAATTATTACTGAGGATTGGTGGAAGATGACTCAACATCCATCATAATACACTTTACACTAGTTTGGATCCGAAGGAGGGTGTGTCAACTTAATTTTCTAGGTTATTGTAATTAAAGATTCCATGAGATATGCAGGATAGAGCCATTGTATATGCTTTTAGATAATGTAATTGTCTTTAATTCCTATAGGTTGTACATATTTTGAGCTTCAACTCATATATGAGTCATAATTTCTCATTTACTATAATCATATTAGTGGTAGGAATCTTTTAATTTTGATATGAAAGCACTAGAGTAGTCTAGAGGGAAGGCTCGATAATAGGTTGTACATATTTTGAGCGTCAACTCATATATTGAGTCATAATATGAATGTAATCTATTACCAGGTGAGGTTAATGAAGGTTTTTGAAACTCTTGTAAATGGTTGTTGAATAAATATAGAAGAAGATAATTTATCACACATTTTTGAGACTATGAACTTGTTCATTTTTATGAACTGAATAGATGTTGTGTTGTTATCTTTGTTTATGAGTGTGTATCAAAATGTTTAGCTAAATGAGTTCTTAATACTTTTATAAATTTCAATTGTTTCTCTTCTGAGAATCAGAGTGTAAGGAGTGCCTAGCGCTAAAGCAAGGAGTGCAGAGGCCGAACCATTTCATATTCATAAGCTTAGGAGATATCGTGAAGGTTTTCACAGAGAAAGCATAAGTTGTGCACCTACACTTAGAGTAGTGAAAAACATCAAAGGGGAGACCAGTGCAAGGAGTGAAAAAACCCAATATTTCATGAAGTGTTGATAAATATCAGAAGAATTATCATAAGTAATGCATAGGGAATTTTCTAATTCCAAAGTTCCAAGAGAGAAGCGCAAGTGTGCATAGAATTTCACTTCTTAACAATGGACGAAAGCTCATGAGAAATAAAAAGTGTAAGTCTCCAAGGAGGAACACTAAGAGAGGAGAATTATTTTACTTAGAGTGAAATAGACAAGATATGTTTGGAAGCAGTCATAATCCCTCATCGTCATTCTATCAAGGAAAAGGAGCATGGTGGTTAAGTTGTAATTCCTTCAAACATCGCTGCTCTGATAATTTTTATTTTTTTTATTGCAAGGTAGGCCTAGAGCCCTAAAGCTACAAAGTATCAGAGTGAATATCCATTGTATATTTGTGGGTGAGTGCGATCCATTAGATCTCTGAGTGATTCAACGATTCGACACTCTGGGTAAATTTATCATTCTTGTGTGAGGTAGATAATCTCCTAAAATTTTGAAGCCGAGGCTCAATCCCGACCATTGTTTGGCAGGTGAATGGGAACCGTAGATCTTGAATTATTCGAAGTCTGACCATCAGGTAGTTTTAGTTGATCTTTGTTGGAATGCACAAAACCTCCTAATCCTGGAGTCCCAAAGTCAGTGTCATCCATACAGCTAGAGAGGATACAAAATTTGATCTGGAAATTGATTTAATCCTGATTTGATATTAGAGCTCGGTGGAAAGATATGGTACCACCCATGTATGTTGTTCAAGTTGCTTTATGATCGGATTCATTCAGTAGAAACTCCAACAAATTGGAGTGGATTGTCACAATTTGGGGAATCGTTTGATGTCCCAAAGTCCAGAGTAAATATGGGTCGTTGATCTATCAAAAGAGGTGTGGGTGGTCAATCCCTAAACTCTTTGAGAGTTCATCATTACGGCTATTCGGGAATAGTGTGTTGGTTGTTTATGGAGAGGAGAAAATATTGAAGCCTGGATTCCTAGAGTGCGAATAAACGTTTCCACAAAATGCTTGGTATCAAGCTTTGGTCACATGCACGGGTTTCCTGGACCAAAGGGACCCTCACAAAATTGAATTTCGTAGAGAATCTTGTGGGTAAGGTAAGTGTAGGGGTCATGTTGTAGTTACTTCACACACAAACCTATGATTTTTTTTCCTAATGTTTTTCCTATGTTTATTAGTCATTATTCAGTCTCATATATTTTAGGAAGAATATTCCTCTAGGTAGAATATTCTATTTATTTTTCACTTCAATTTGATCAATTGAGTGGAGTCTAGATGATACATTGGGATTATCACCATGCAACATTGGTATCATAACCAATTAATGCCCATTGTCCTTGGGATCATCACCAGACTAGTGCATTATACATGATTCCCTAGTATCCTCCTCACATCACTCTATTTCAGTCAGTTAATTGAAGACTGATAGACTACTTAACTCAGCTAGGTGGCAGTTCACTCCTGTAACAGCCCAAGAGACTAGACTAGGTTTCAATTTACTCTCATAACTCTTGGTGTGTGTTCATATCACTCTATACCAGCACTATGGTGCATTTTCTTCTCCATAGTCCTATTGGTTGAGTTATATAGAGTATATCATGTGTAAATTATCATTCATTCATTTGGTTTATGAGAATTCTTCCATTCTTTCTCTCCTGCTTCTCTTTTCTCATATTTTCTCTCCAACTGTGTATGTCAATTCCTATCTAGATCTATTATTTTCAGGTTTAAAACATTTACAATTTGGTGGGATCCCAAGATCCACTATGGCTCCTATGTAGTTTTATCCTATACTAGGAGGTTGTGTAGATCCATAGGGGGGCTGCATCAAGTGGTATCAGAGCATGAATACGATTTGTGAGAAGAAACATTGGAAACCATGTTTTCAAGGATATCTACGGAGAGACATGTAGTCAACGCAGTTATGGAGGAGGAAATGATACAACTTCGAGAAAGGATAGATACCATGGAAACAACACAAATAAGGGAACTAGAAGTTGGTGATGTTAGTGATGTTGAGAGAGAAAAACCAAAAGAAGAAGAAGCTCCAGAAGGAGACGCATGTTACGAAAATATTCCCCTATGGACAGGTTAACTTTCCCTTGGGATACTAACCCCTATATAAAGAAAAAAATAATCACTTGGACACTACCATTCCTATAATCTCATTTTTCCTATCGAAAAAGAGAGGAGAAGGTAAAGTATGATGTACTATCTTTACGATGTTTTTCCTAGTTTCTCCTATCCACAATATTGATCCAATTCTTGGTGAAAATCAATACCTCCAATGAACAACAATAAATAATCAACTTGCTTCTACTCTAATGGATTAGGCAAACTAAATTCATCTATGCAAATCAAATTAAACATAGACAAGCACATGAAACCACATACTTTAAGGAAATAGATCAAGTATATTAAATGAAAACAAAGAAAACATACAGAACACAAATGATGTCAGTTGCAACTCCTCCAAGCTCTCCTCATCCAACCCTTTCAAGAATAGTGTGATCATAATTCTAATATATCCAATCTTCTTCCAGAATCAAAGGTTTGATACCTCTAATATTCCTCCAGAATCAAAGGTTTGATACCTCTAATCTTCCTCCTCTTCTCCATGGAAATCCCTCATTATATAGGATTTCGAGGCTTAACCACCATGGAGAATATCAATCACTAGATCCATTAAAATTGGATCTCCAATATTTTTAGGAATAAAATATCTCTCAAGGATTTTAGGGAGAAAATACCACTCAATGATTTTAAGGAGGAAATATTTCTCAAGATCCACAAAATTAGGATTTTAGTTTGAAAAAATATCTCAACCATCCATGAGATTCTGACCCTCTCCTTGATATTAGGAAACTAAATGTGAGGTGGATTCTTACACTAAACTAATTTAACTTTTATGAATATTAATGAATAATTCATGTGCACATAGTATTTTGACCTTCATATGATGTATTTTTCCTCCTCATTGACTAGAGATTTTGACAAATGTTCTTTCATGGTGTCAAGGTGTATGCAACACTTATCAAGGAGCATATGAAATTTTTATGACACTTGCAACACTTAGGATGAGGTAATTAAGTGTGGCATTTTTATGTGTAACACATGCCCCCTAAAGTGTGAGGTCATAAAATAAACTAATGGTCAAAACACTTTACAATTATTCAATGCAAGGGTGTGGAGTTGGAAAAGCTGGCAGAAGCTCCCAACAATCATCAAACAATATCAATATATGTTCCATTTCCGAGGAAAGCATACCTAGGGTCAAAATATGGTATGACTCAAATCACGAACATTGACCAATACACTACAGATTCATGAAAAATAATGACTAAGGATATGGCCACTAGAGATACAATTTGGATCTATACCTTCATGACATGAACTGATTGTAGCCATGACAAATACAAAGTGTATCTACGAGATGATAACACATAGCCACAGACCAATACAATGTGGATCTATGTGACAAAATGTATATCAACTTGTTTAGATAATATCCTTTTCAACCTGGGAAAAGAAGATAACAAAGTGAACTCTCAATCCAGGGTTTTCATCCCAAATTGATTAATTTTATCATAGTTTTCAATTTCAATTTAATTAATTATTAAAATATATTAATGAGTCTTTATTATTTTATTATGAAAGTTGGATGAAGGAATTAATGAGGGGATAAGGTTGATGGGAATTAATGAGAAGGATTTGAGAGAGGAGGATAAGGAAGATGGGGAGGACTTAGAAGGGGGATCTTATTTCTATTTGGGGATTTCTGAATTTATAAAACAGAGAGGAGGAGGAAATTGGTGGAATTGTTTTGGGGGGATCTCACATGGAATTGTTTTTGCTAGGAATTTTGGGCTCAGGAGCCAGGAAACGGCAAGGATTCCTTGAGCTAGGGAGCGAGAGAGGATGTTTCTAGTTGGTTGGGAGGTTAATATTCACTTTGGGCAAGAACAAGAACATGATCAGACATAAAATGGACTAGATAACTAACCTGCAGGTGGAGGTATGTATTATGATGTTGTTATCATTATTTTGTTGTTACTGTTGATATTATTATGTTGTTATCATCAATATTCTCTTGTTGTTTATTTATGGTATAAGAAAATAATGAAAGAAGTTATAAACTAAATTGAGTAGGATATTTTAGAAAAAATTTAATTAGTTAGAGTCCTAAAAATAAATAGGCTCTATAGTTGTACAAATATAGCCATGTGAATATATGATTTGATGTCAAACACGGTATAAACCACTTGATTACTGATCATTGACTGATCATTGAGGTAAAACATTAACAATTTCAATGGAAATAAAAAAGTGATGTCAATGTCTCCCAAGGTACCCTATTACATTCCAGCGAATGGGAATAAATGGGATGAGGTCGAACATCCATGGAATAATCCAGTCATAGTTCAATGATGTAAACCTATTGTGAGAAGCGAGGAGGTTTGCCATTGAGGCATTCTGGTCCCAAGGTACTAGTTGGTTTCTATGTCTAATTCTTGGATGATGTGTTGAAGTCGACATGAAAATAATCATCAAAGGAGGGCCTTGATGTATCCCCCATCATCGATAAGAAACTAACAAAAGAAAGTGATGTAAGATGGTGACTCAAATGAGTATATAATGACGCAAGAAATGGAAACCTAAAATAATGTATATGGATGGTTTGAAGTGAAAATTCCCTTGAACATGATGAGGCATGATAACTGACTTGGAAACATTAACTTGATGAGTACCAAGAATGTAATTTGACAACAATAAGAGCAGTCTTCGATTGGATGAAAAATTATGGTGACATGTAGAATTGGTATGACTTAAAGACAAATGGATTACCCAACTGTAACATGAGTTGCAAACATGTGCCATGTTTAAGGGAGACAATATCTACCATAAAGGATTAACAAAACCTTGACCCACTTCCTTCAATATATCATTTAATGAGATCGAGGAGGGTAACACATGCTTGATATAACTCACCTTCGATAAGTTCCTCTTTCTTTATTTAAAAAACTAGAAGAAGTAAGGTTTTGTTCCCATATGGGTCCTTCAATGTGTAGTTTAGCGAGTGCGGAGAAGGAAAACTGGGTGGTTTTTCATGTTTAGAGAGTCTAAAAATAACTTAAAGGTGACTCCATGAATGATTTTTTTGTAAATTTAGTCTCCTAAGCCCGAAAAAAGTGTAAAACAATACAGGGGAGAATTGTTCTAATCATGAATTATTAGAATGTTCTTTTTTGCAATTGGTCTCGTGAGAATGAAAAAAGAGATAAACTATCACTCGAAATATGTCATTTCAAAACTTTTAACGAGTATGAAAGGAAGTGAGATCACTCAAAAATCTTTTCATGTTTAGAGAGTTTGAAAAGAGATTAAAGAAAACTCTAGGGGGTTCCTTTTATGTACAACCTTTATGAGTATGAAAAGGTGATAAAAGTATACACAATCACATTCTCATGTATTTACAACCATGATAAAGAACAAAGAATAAGCTCAAAATTGGTTTCATTTTTACACAAGATTGAAACAAAATTAAACTATGCTTGTAATTTCCCAACGTAATTTCCAAAGGTTTTGACGGATACCCATGGATGGTTGGTACTTTTCCCCCAGCTTGAAAATCTAGCAGATAAACTCCAAAATGATAATCAAAGTTTGGAGACATGTACCACCAAGATTCGTTTCATTCGTCGACACTTATATTTTCACTGATTTATGTACCAGATGGAGGAAAAAATCTCAACTGACAAAGGCGTATGAAAGGAAGGTTCAAATATGATACCTAAAGAAAGACTCAACTCGACATCTATGAGATCTAGCTAAAGACTCTACTTGATAGGAGAGGTGAGTTTTTCATTTTTTAGCAAGCTTGTCACATGAAAATAACTATGCTCGTGGCTCTCAGTTCAATCCCTAGATTTATTTTCATTTTTTGATGAGCTTGCTACAGAGAGGAAAACTGTGCTCATAACTTTTGTTTCATTTTTAATGAGCTTTCCATAGAGAAGAAAAATAATTCTCAAGACCTTTGTTTAATTTTTTAATGAGCTTTCCATAGAGAAGGATAACTATGCTCAAAACCTTTGTTTCGTTTTTTAACAAGCTTTCCACAGAGAAGAAAAAAGATGATCAAAACCTATCCTTGATCATGGCTTCCAAGACAACGCTCTAGAAGGAATACATGTCAAGGGAAAAATGTCAGCCATGGATTCTAAGATATCTTTGCTAGGTGGAAGAAAAACACTCTGGAAGAAATACATGTCAACGACGTCGATAACGATATGGAGATATAGCTATAATATCCCTATCAAAGAGATGACCATGTAAACTACCAGATCTTAGTTAGGAGAAGGGACATATTCCTTGTTGTGCAGGGTTGAACACATGGGGAAGTTCATTACATAATTGACCTGTGGCAGGGTAGACATTGTTGGAATGTATGGATGATTCAGGGAAGGAGGATGGTTGAACATTAGATGAGGGTCAATGACTAAAATTTGGTCTATAATTATTATGTTTATGATGTGAAGGAAAGATATCAGTCAAAAGAGAGTGGACACAAAAGCTCCCATAACATAGACATAGTCTCACCCAAGGAGCAAGTTAAATTCGAAGGGGTTGTGAACTACCATAACATCGATGTAGACCATTTTTCCTCTGAAAGTAACCAGAAACTAAAGAAGGATCCCTAAAGTTTGACTAAATATTTTGTCAAAGGTCAATATATTCTGATTCATGGGTGCAAGCAATGGGGAATAAAAATCTTTCCAAGCATTCCTAGATAAGATGCAACCAAAATAACCTTTGTCTATTATAGTGTTAGGAATATTCCTATCACAAACCTGCACAGTGATTTGGAAAGTCACATAAGAAGGAAAATGAGGTTCTGTCAGATAATTCCAATTAATAGAAATCATTTGATTGTTTGAAGGGGGTTTCACTGGGATAAGTAGTAAGTAGAAAGAAAGGAGATAAAGGGAATAACTTCTATGCTAATTTTCTGATCTATGTCAATGTCAGTTAGTCACATATTTGTAATAAATCATTCATGAGTCTAAGTAAACAATTCGATGTCTAAAATAAATTGTCAGTTAGATTGTGTTAGTAATTGTTGCGGGTAATTTATTTCGCCAGTCTGAATGCAAAGAAAATAAAAGAAACAATTTCCATTGTAATGAGTCTCCCTTTATTATTAAAGGGGACATCTTTCTCTAATTCAATTAATGAATTTTTTTATGAAAATCCTCTCTCTTTTTTGTGTTTGAGTAATTTTTGTTGTGTGTTTGTGGGTAAGATTTTTGTGTATTGAGGGAGTGTGTATTGACACAACAAGTGTGTATTGCAAAAATCTCATACACTCATATAATTGATTGATGGATTGTTTTTATTCTTCCCACATATCCAAAACAAATAATGTGGAATGTATAGAGGGCACACTTGTTGTGTCAATACACACTCCCTCCATAAAATATCTGCAAAATGTTTTTAAGTGCATCCTTTGAAGGTTGTCTTCACCATTCATATCAATTGGTATCAGAGTGTGTGCATTGGGGAAGTTTCCACACACATATAAGAAGGATAAGACCAAGTTTCATCCACAATATCCACAATTTTGTTTGGGATCTTCATCTCATTCTTCACGCTCTTTCTTATTGAATCCTGGTGACCCTTCTCAGGGTTATTTTGTGCCTTTTCATTGCTACAACAATTTCACCCTTATGAAGGTTAATGAAACCCTCTTTAAGGTCTCATTTTGGTAGCTCACACCCCTTCTTTCAAGATGATCCTCTCCCTCTATTCGTTTCTTGCAGACCATGCCACCTCAAAGAGAAGTCTCCAGTGAAGAGTCCAGTGTATCCACGTCAAATCCCATTGAATAATTGGCATTGGCTCTCCATTAACTACTTGGAATGAAACAACGTAAGACTCCATTGACCATGCAAATGAAAACACATTTTTCAGTTACCAAAGTTCACCGGAAAAATGAATTTTGAGAGGGTCAATTACTGGACCTGTATCCTCTCCACATACTTCAAGACTTCCCCCGATATAGAAGAATCCTCCAAATTGCAGATCGCCAACCTACAACTTGAAGGGAGAGTGAAAAATTAGTGGGACACTCAATTGGAATATTTTGAATTGGTTGTGGAGCTCAGTACACCATAGCCTCTGATATATGTTTGTATGACTTCTTGGGATGTTTTTTGTCATGCATTGCGTGAGTGCTTCTATTCCTTGGTCTATATCCAGAATCTTCTTGCCAAGTGGTTGCACCTTTGCCAACTTTCAACTCAGTCTGTATAAGGCTACATTGACATCTTCTACAAGTTGTGCATACATCTCCATAAAAACGATCCCGATAGGGTATTAATCATCAAATTTAATGTTTCTTTTTTTTTGCATCTCCATTATGAAGTTAATATTTTTGACAATTCCTCTCTGGACAATGCATTCCTACGATCCTTGGCCATAGAACGTAAGGTAGCCCCTCAAACCCGATATCCTCCAAATCAAATCTAGTATGACAAACCGTATCCTTCTCAGCCTCAATGTTACCCTTCTTCCTCACCGACGCCCACAACTATGGTTTGGTATAATTTTCACAAGACTAACTCAAACAAATTTGTTGATTGTCGAGCCATAAAAAAATATCCTCCCCCGTCAGACCCCGGTTGCAGAGGTCACATCCATTGAGTTTCCTAAACAACCAGAAGACATATCTCTCACCAACCCCATCGAATCTGACCCATCCCTCATTCTCATGACTATGCCTGAACGAGGTCGTACTAACATTCCCCTCATTACTCATAACTCCCAAATTAAACATAAACTTATGACTCTCATTTTGGACAATGACATTGAAAATAATTTATTCTCCCAAGACCTAGTCCAACATCTGTAACTTCCCACCACCCCCCACCTGAAACCCTATCAACTTGGTTGGGTACAAAAGGGAGGACCCTGCATCACTATCACTTAGTGTTTCACAATAACATTTTCAATTGGCCCCTTCCATGACACCATGTTCTGCGATGTATCACATTTATATTGTGTTGACCTCTTGTTGGGCCTCCCATTCCAAAAATACCAACAATATGTGTACCATGCCAAATATTGTCAGTACAATACTCAACATGAAGGATGCACCTATGGTCTTACTTCAACACCTCATAATCCCCCCCCCGTCCCCCACATCTTGGAAAAGAAGAAATTAACCATGACATTCACCACAGAGACATTTCTTTATGTTTGTTCCGACATTTTCATCCTGAGAACCCTCACTAATTTGACACTTCCCATCGTACTCCTTCTCTGATCCAGTTGGATATTGGTGGCCACCCACCTATTATAATTGGCTCCTTTTTGCAATTTTTTTTTCAACATGTTCTTCTCTACTTCTTTGTAATTGTGGGTTCTATGCTTCTGGGGCTATCTAGATCCCTACACATCTTCTAGGTGGATATTTAGGGCTTCCCACCTAATCCAACTAAATTATTTTGTATATCTTCTTGTTAGCACATCTTGTTGTACATCCAGGGATGTTTTGGGTCCCTAAACAATGTTATTTTGGCTCACCACAGTTAAGCTATAGACAGAGTCAAATTTTGATGAAGTAATGCATATTTCTCGAAAATACCTTTCCAACGAGATATCATGTGCCTAAAATGGAGATCGTATGCAAAAGTTACGATCCCGAGAATTTAATGTACTAACTTAACCAAATGGGGCACACATGAATTTTTGCGTTTCATCTCCTAGGGTTAGGTTTCTTGATGTCTAGGATTTTGACATTGCTATTTAACATAAAAAGGCCTTCAGAGTCTCATTGTAATCATCTTCTTGCGAATGAGCATATTCATCATATCTCTTCTCAGAGATAAAGCTTCCACCATTCTAGAGAGTCTTGCACTATGTATTTTTACAGTGTCTTTACAATTCTTTCATTAATAGAAATTGAAAGTATTTATGTATTTCTCTATTTCTAGAAATTTTCATGAGTAGTTCATTGTAATTTCTCTAATTTCATTTCATTCTGAACACAATTTGGATCAATGGTATCATAGCATGCTACACTTCATCATTTTTCAGCGCATGTCCCCGATGAGGTTTGAGTATATCCAATTGGGTCCCGAGTATGTCTCTCTTGAGTAGAATCACTCTCACATGCCCACTAAATCCTTGATGGAGGCAGAAAATAAAAACGACAGAGAAAAATATGCTATTAACCTGTTCCTTGAGAAATCTCTCATGCGACAGAGGGATGAAATGATGGAGATTTTTTAACACATTATTCAATGCCTGCCGATAGAAACATGCACATCTTCATGAAGACTCCATTTTGGAGGAACCTCTTCCTTCAAGGTACAAGTTAATTTTTATATTCCAATATTTCAAGGTTAGATAGATGTGGATTCCCTAGAAAAATGGTTGAATTTATTAGAAGGTTATTTCTCTTTTCAAAAAATTTCCAACAGGGAAAAGATCACCTTCACACTCCTCAAGGCTCTCCCCCATGTCAAATATTGGTGGGAAACTTACTTGGAGCAAATTTCCATAGAGGAATATAGAATATTTGGGGCTGATCCCACTTGGGATTTTTTTGTTGATGTGGTCAAAGAACAATACTATCATGTCGATAACTATGAGTACCATTACATGAGATGGACCAGACTATGGCAAGAGAAGAGACAAACAATGTCGTGGTTTACAAGTAATTTCCATACCTTGCGCACTAAGTTGGGTATCGAGGACTCTGAGTGACATATGATTCAGAAATACTATGGGGATCTGCATAGGTACATCCAAACAAAAATGTATTTCCTAAACATATCATCAATGGGAGCTTCGTATCGATATGGTGTCAAAATCGAGCACAAATTTAGGAACTAGAACAAAGAGGAATTCAGGTCTTCAAATCTACAACAACCAAAGCATGGTAAATATGACCCTAACAAACAACCTCTAGACAACCAATCCAAGACACAAGACAAAAAGGGAAAAGGGAAGAGAAATAATGACACTGGGAAGTGGTGTGACTTCCAAAAAATCCCCTGGAACAACACAGATAAATTTCGCTCGAAACATTCATTGGTGGTCAAGGTCAAAGACACAGAGCCATACCCTGATTAAGAATTCGATGCAGAAAATATTGAAAACAGACAGATCGTTGATGTATATCCCTCTGCTATTGTTGTGACCGTAATAATTTAACCAAAAGAATCAGTAGATCCTGAAGATGGGGACTGCCTCTTCCATTCATAGATCTGGGTGAAGGGGTCCTCGTTACATTTCAATGTTGATAATGGAAACTAGAAGAACCTCATCTAATTTAAGGTCATCAAAAATTTGGGGTTTTCAATAACACCACACCTGCAACCATACAACATCGTATGGCTTCACTTGGGAAGAGATATTTGTGTTAGCCAACAATGTCTCTTGTATTATGGCATCCAACCCTTCAATGATGAGGTAGTGTGTGATGTTTCCCCTCTTGATGTCTGTGATGTGTTGTTGGGCCAACCATATATGTGGAGACGTGATGGTGTCTATGAGTCTAGACCCCGTAGTGTCATTATTACTCTGGGAGGTCATCTCTATCAGATACCAGAGGTAGTTCTGACTACTTCTAAACCAAAATAGTGCTGCAAGGTAATCTCTCATACTGCAAAATTCATCCTCTTCACTGTTTGTTCAAAGGATGCAAAGAAGACGCTACAACTATTGTAGCCTCAGCACCTTCTATCCAACAAAAACAGATTATCAAAGAGAAAGAATATAATGTTTCTTCACCTTCAATGTTGCTTATGCAATGCCGCATCAAACCCATAGACAATAGGTCGATTGAGTATATTCAACCCCGCTAGCAACCGGTTTTTGACATTCTTCCACAGACCAAGCAACACAACTTCTCTTGCAAAGCATGTAGCTCACCAAGGTTCATGTGATATCCCCAAATATATATATATATATATATATATATTTGGAATTTAAATTTGCTGGAAATTTATTTCCGTTTTTAGTAAATTTGAATTTGAAATTTTTTTTTCCAGTTATGGCAATTACGAATTTCGAATTTGATAATTGTGATTAATTATTATGACTGTTGGGCAGATTTCTAATTGGACTCAACTAACTATTTGACTATGACACTTTTATAAAAACAAAATAATTATATTGATTGTAGGAGGACAAATGGAACAACCATGTTAAAATCAATTGACCATGACTCCGTGAGTGGGGAGCATGTTGGAACTACCTATGGGTTGGTTATTACAAGTGGAAAATCAGATATTTGGCCACTAGCAGCCCTTCAAAATCAGGGATTTAGAAAGTTGTGAAAATCCCTAAGGGAGGGAAAAAGACCTAGACAAAATTGATAAATAGCATATGAAAGGAGGCAGGACACTGCCAAGTATGTTGGGGGGGGAATATTTTTGACCTCTCTTGCTGTTATGAACACTACAAATTGAGTGTGAGGCAAGACGAGTCAGCTGAAATAGATTTTCCTTGCTCTTCTGAGCACTGCTGAGTAAGTGTGAGGCAAGAGGATAACTGCTAGAATTGAAGGACATTGTTGAGGAGGAGTTTCGAAGTTATCCCTCATGGATTCATGGTCAGGCTAGGCGGTGAACTGAGCAAGTTATTTGGCTGCCCTATTCTACGGTTGGGAGGAGCATGGTTGTTACCTTTGTCTTATCGCAATCCGGTTTAGATATGTTTCTCTACTCCTTTTCTGTTTGAATGATTTCATATCTAATGCAATATATTTGTTAAATCAGAACTTAAATGATTTCCTTTTTCTGTTCGAATGATTTGATATCTGATTTCATTTATTTATTAAATCTGAACGCACGATAGAATTGGCCTTTTATTGGTTATGATAGTTAAAAGTATTTATGCATGGTTAAATTCTGGAAGAAATCTCCTCTAAATTAGTTTCATTGCTATTTTCTTTTTTATTTGTTTTCTGAGTGAAACCAATGCTGAGATTGGCATATGGGGAGTGGAAGTTATGCTGAAATTTCATTAATGTATGGATAATGTTGGGAACAACATTCTGAGTTTTGTAAACTATGCTACTTTTTCTTTTCCTTTACACAGACTATGTAGAGGCAGATCTGTAGCTGGGGTAGGAAGACTGACTATTACACCAATTTCCCTTAGAGTTTTGTGTATGCAACATGCGATTTAAAACTCCTACCAGACCTTGGGCCTAAACAATGAAGAATGTACAGATACACACACACACACACACACACACACACACACACATATATATATTATGGAAGAAAATAATTGAATCAGAACTTTACTCGAACCATTATATCCAATCTAAATAATTTCTATTGCATATTTAAACCACCTTGGTAATAATTATAAGGAATGGAAAAATAATATAAAGTGTTTTAGTATTTAGATCTAACATAAGTTGATCCAATGTCTAGAGTTTGAAAACAGGGCCTGTCTTCAAGGAAATAACCCTGGTAGTTGAAATTTAGGGCATAACGAGACCGAACGGTAATCGGTTATCCAATATTTCATTTTACTCTAAGGAACAGGACAATCTTGTGGAAGAAATTTCTGCTAAAGTTATACTGTAACCACCGGGACCAAATCCCCAGTTACCCTTGGGAAATTTTTTCCCCCTGTTTCCAAGCCTGATAAGAGTCTGAGGGAATCGAATTTGAATGACCCTTTTAAATTTGGAAACTGTAATGCTCCGTAAGAACAAGATTTCATAGATGCTTAATCAGGACCTGTACCGAAAAATTAACTTAGACTTTTGTTTAATGGTTTAAAACTTAGAGATCAAAATGGTGTGAAAGGCCGAATTTAATCGGGTTTCGATGATTACAAATGCCAAACACAAAAGACAAAAGACCAGGCTATTTGTCGAATCACGAAATGCGAAGAGACTGAGGACCCAACATTTTGGGATTTCAGGATTTCGAGGTTCAGGATTTCAGGGTTCAGGATTTTGAGGTTTACAAACCCCTAATTCACAAACAAAATGAATTAAGAAGTGCAAAATTGTGAAATGCGAAAGGACTGTGGGCCCAGCACTTCAGAGTTTCAAAGTTCGAGATTTCAGGGTTTCATGATTCAGGATTTCATGACTCCGACGACAGCGTTTCTAGGCCCTTCGAACTCCCGAGACCTGAAATGCTGAAAAATGGGCTTAACGGGTCTTGGCCTTTTCACATTTTGGGTTTTGCGACTCGAGATGCAACATTCTAGGCCTTCGAACTCAAAACACCCGAAATGCCAAAAAGGGGCTTAATGGGATTTTGGCCCTTTCACATGAGATCAATGGTCCTAATTCTTTTGAGATTTCACAAATTGGGAGTTCGTGATGCAGCAACTCCAAAATTCCCTTGCTACTCCAAACCCCAAACTCTGAAATAATGAAGTTCGGAGTGCCAGATCAACGCCTCTTCTTGCTTCTCATCCAACGGTCACTACTCCTCCTGAGATTTTGAACGCTAAAAGACGATCAGTCTTAACCTTCCCACAAATCTACAAGATCCAACGGTCCGTGGGATTTCAGTACTTCCCCATGAAGAAATATCACCATTTGTTCACTCCTCTCAAGGATCTCTAGCCAAAATGACTTACTGTACTCCACTTGAACTTGACCTCTGCGAGACGATTTTGATATCTGCCTCCCTTCAAATACTTCAAAGGTGCTATCCCTTCTGAGATTTATCTCTCTGAACATCAAAGGTTCCTTTGACCTGAGTTTAGACCTTGCCTATATACAAAGAAGTATGTTGGAGTAGTTTAAGAATCAAGGGAAGTGATAGAATTATGGAAAGAATTTCCCCACATAAGCTTTTTGGTTCAAATTAATATAGACTGGTGTAAAAATGACATTATGGACAGAAATGAATTTTACCGTTTATTAATTTCTAAGCCTAGACGAAATTAAATTATGTCATAGGAAAAAAAAAAATTATGGTGAATTTGAGGTTCATTGCATATGGTATTAGAGAAAAAGTTACAACACTGGGATTGAACAGGTCCACATTAACATCTTAGTATATATTCTGATTTATGAAAAAACTAATAAATCTTGTGGTTACAGGCAGAAAACCTTTTTGTTTTATGTTGATTATGGCAGCTAAAGAAGGTGCAGAAATCAAGATGGAAGGGAATCTGTAGCAAGGACCTCCTAGAGATCCAAGATAGAACAGTGATAGAAGCTCACCCACGGAGGTGTTGGAAACAATGAGGAATCTTATTGTTGAACTGCAAGTTTTCAAGGCCGACAATGAAAAATTGAATAAAGCATAGAAGGAACAACAAGAGATAAATGAATTCCTGTTGCGTAGTATAGTAACCAAGAAAAGACCAAAAGATGATAACCATGATGAGGAGTTCAGCAAAAGGGCCTCCAAGAATTCTGGTATGGAAACATAAAAAGGAGACAGTTCGTCTGAAGGTACACCTTTAGTTGAGGACAAAACTATACCAGACAGAAAAAGAAAACAAGTAGACCACCTTGAAGGAGAATTTAAGAAGATTAAACTAGCTACCTTTGATGGAGAATCCAGGACAGGAGAAGAAGCTAAGGCATGGTTGTTGAACATCAAAAAAATACTTCCAGATCTACAACTATTCAAGCAACATGAAGGTCAGAATGGCCATCTACAATCTGAAGGGGAAGGCCAACATTTGGTGGAAGGACCTGAAGTTGGCTAAGGGACTAAAGGAGAAACAGTCGGAATGGTCTGACTTTAAGAAGTATTTCAAGAAACAATACCTTTCTAAAAGATATTATGAAATAAAGACAAAAGAATTTTACGAGTTACAACTCGGACATATGACAATGGAGGACCTTATAAATAAAAATTTTGAACTACTAAGGTTCATACCATACATCCATGAGGATAAGGTAAAAACCCAGGGTTTCTTAAGCTGTTTACCATAGGCCTATTGGGACAGAATTGAGTTTGACAACACCAAATCCTTGAGTGAGGTATTCAGGAAAGCACGAATGTGCTATGACCAGTATAAATAGCAGGTAGAGTTTCCCAAGACCTGGAAGTATAAGAAGAAATATCGAATGAACCAGCGGAAGAAGGGATACCATCTAACTTCTTATCAGAATGCAGCAAAAAGTTTCCCAAGGAAGGATTTTCACTCCAATCATCTAAATACGCAAGGTAGCGGTAAACCGGTAAACCTGGGAACGAAGAAGTTTGGGGACAACTCCCGCGAGCCACTAAAGTGTTGGGAGTGTGGAGAGATTCATCTAAGGAGGAACTATCCATGTTTAATTGCATCCAACATAACTGTTGTTCACAATTTGTAGGAAGCCTCAACAATGGGAGACGTGGGAAGAAGTATGCATTGGATAAATCCATCCATAGATGGTCGACAAGATGACCACCATTCCTCGGGGGTAGAAATCGAAGGTAAAATCAATGACATTTTAATTTCTATTTTAATTGACCCTGGAGCTACATTAAGTTATATTACTCCCGATGTAGTAGAGTCGAATAAACATAAGAAACTGAAGCACCCAAAATCATGGCTTGTACAACTAGCAACAGATACTAAAAGAAAAGTAGTTGACTTTATTTCTGATCTTGAGTTCAGCTTATATGGTCGAAGGATAAGGAGCAATCTGAACATCCTACCACAGGGATCTTATGATATGATTATCGGGATGGATTGGTTGGAACAACACAAAGCATTACTAGACTATTATACAAAGATACTTAGCTATAAAGATAATTTTGGCACTGTTAGAATAGCCCAAGGCATACCAAAACATGCATCAATCAGACAAGTTTCAGCGATGCAACTCAAGAAATGTATTAGAAAGGGATGTCAAGTTTACGCCATCCAAGTGACAAATCTATTAGAAAAAGAATGTAAGCCCAAATTAGAAGACTTTGATGTGCTACATGAATTTAGAGACATGTTTATGGATGAGATACCAGAATTACCTCCATGAAGGGAAATAGATTTTTCCATAGAATTACTACTCGTATCAACCCCTATCTCAAAATCACCCTACCGAATGAGTCTACGAGAACTGAAAGAATTAAAAATACAATTATAGGAATTGTTGGAAAAAGAGTACATCAGACCGAGTGTCTCACCATGGGGAGCACGAGTCCTCTTTGTGAAAAAGAAAGACGATACTCTAAGACTATGTATCGATTATAGACAACTGAACAAAATTACTATTAAGAAAAAATACCCCTTACCAAGGATAAATGACATGTTCGATCAAGTGGGTGGGACCAAGATCTTTTCAAAGTTGGATTTACGATCCGATTATCATCAAATTAGGATAAAACATGAGGACATAAACAAAATAGCTTTTCGGACAAGATATGGACACTACAAATTCATAGTCATACCTTTTGGACTCACTAACGCGGAAACCAGATTTATGTGCCTGATGAACAGTATTTTTAGTCAATACTTAGACAAGTTCGTGGTAGTATTTATTGACAATATTTTGGTCTATTAAAAAACAGAGGAAGAACATGATGAACAATTAAGGATAGTGCTGCAAACATTGAGAAAACACAAATTGTACGCCAAATTTGACAAGTGTGACTTTTATCAAAAAGAAATACAATATATAGGACATGTAATTTCAGCAGAAGGCATTGGTGTAGACCTGGAGAAGACAAAAGCCATTATGGAATGGCCAGTACCTAAGGATGTAGAAAATATTCGGTCATTCATGGGAATCACCAGATATTACCGTAGGTTTATAGAAGGATTTTCCAAGTTAGCCTACCCTATCACATCATTGAAAAAGAAAGGGACCAAGTTTAACTCGTCGCAAAAGTGTCAAGACAATGTTAACAAGCTAAAAGAATACCCATTTTGAAGGTAGCAGACCCAGATAAAGACTTCACAGTATATGTTGATGCAAGTAAAGAGGGACTAGGTGGTGTCCTAACTCAGGAAGGACACATTATTTGTTATGAGTCTCGGAAATTAAAGGAACATGAGATAAATTATGTCACTCACGACTTACAATTGGCAGCGGTAATACACGCATTAAAAATGTGGCTACGCTACATAATGGGAAGGAAATTTCTACTATTGACGGATTATAGTGGCGTGAAATATTTGTTTAGTCAACTAGAGATTAATGCATGACAAGCCAGATGGTTCGCCTTCTTGAACGAATTCGATTTCAAAGTCAGACATATCAAGGTTAAATAAAATAAAGTAGTAGACACTTTAAGCAGAAGATTCCATGGGTTGTTTGAGGTAAATATCAGTAGGGCATAAAGTGATCTAGAAAAAAAGGTAAGGACAGTCGGTATTAGCGACGGAAATTACACTAATATGATGGAAGAATTACAAAATAGTACTGGAAAATCAGATAAACCAGATCTAAGTATCGACAAGAAGGGATTATTACAATTTAAAAATAGACTTTACATACCAGACTCAATAGAGTTAAAATTAATAGTTTTGGACGAAGTGCATAAGAAACCCTATTTTGGTCATCCAGGTTACCAAAAAACGATAACAACACTTAGAAAACTATTTTACTGGCCTATTATAAAAGGTGAAACAACAAAATACTTGGCTAGGTGCCAGGATTGTCAACAGGTTAAGGCAAAACACCACCATCCAGCTTCCCTATTATAGCCATTACCAGTAAAGAATGGAAATGGGAGACCATATCACTAGACTTTATAACAGGTTTGCCTAAAACTTAGAAATAGAATTATTCTATAATGGTTGTAATCGATAAACTCAGTAAGTATGCACACTTTATTCATGTAATGTCTACTTTTAAAGCTATAAACATTGTTGAAATATTCATGAAAGAAATTTTTAGAATGCATGGTATTCCTAAAATGATGATTTCAGATAGAGACATAAAATTCACATCCACTTTTTGGAAGGAATTGTTTGCAGGGATAAATACTAATTTGAATTTCAGTAAGAGTTATCATCCCCAAACGGATGGGCAAATTGAAAGGAAAAACAAAATCACAGAGGATATGTTCTGCATGTATGTAATAACAAAACCGAACAAGTGGGAAGACTACCTACACCTGGTAGAATTTGCATATAAAAATGGGTACCAAACTTCGGCTAAGTTGATCCCTTTTGAAATACTGTATGGCAAAAAGTGTACAAATCCAATTAGCTGGGATAACCCGGCTGACCGACTAATGGTTGGACCAGAGATGCTCCAAGAAATGGAGAACATGGTAAGGAAGGTACAATAGAACTTGAAAGAAGCACATGATAGAAAAAAGAGCTATGCATATCAGAAAAGAAGACACTTGGAATTTCAAGTAGGAGCTCATGTTTATTTGAAGTTCAAATCCTGAAAAAGCTCGTTGAAGTTAGGGAACTATGCCAAGATGGCACCCAGGTTTTGTGGGCCCTTCGAGATACTAGCTCGAATTAGACCTGTAGCATATCAACTTGCACTTCCAGCTAATCTAAGAATTCATAATCTATTTCATGTTTCTTTGTTGAAAAAGTATATGCATGACCCCACTCATAGGATTGATTGGGACTTGGTGCAAGTGGAACCAAAGGGCGAGTTCTAGGTGGAACCCTTGCGCATTATGGACTGGAGACAAATAACACTTCAAAACAAAGTTGTCTCTCTGGTAAAGGTGCAATGGAAGCAATTTAGTCCTGAGGAGGCCACTTGGGAGTTGGAAGGAGACTTGCAGGAATCTCATCCAACCCTGTTCCAAAAAAGGAACAAACACTGAGGACAATGTTTTACTTAAGGGGGAAAGGATGTGATATCCCCCCAATATATATATATATATATATATATATATATATATATTTGGAATTTAAATTTGCTGGAAATTTATTTTCGTTTTTAATAAATTCGAATTTGGAAATTTTTTTGCCAGTTAAGGGAACTATGAATTTCGAATTGGATAATTGTGATTAATTACTATGACTGTTGGGCAGATTTCTGATTGGACTCAACTAACTATTTGACTATGACACTTGTATAAAAATTTAATAATTATATTAATTGTAGGAGGAAAAATAGAACAGCCATGTTAAAATCAGTTGACCATGACTCCACAAGTGGGGAACATGTTGGAACTACCTCTCGGCTGGTTATTACAAGTGGAAAATCAAAGATTTGTCCATTGGCAGCCCCTAAAAATCAGGGATTTAGAAAGATGCGAAAATCCCCAAGGGAGGGAAAAAGACCTGGGAAAAATTAATAAATAGCATATGAAAGGAGGCAAGACGTTGCCAAGTATGCGGGGTGAAAAAATAATTTTGAGCTCTCTTGCTATTATGAACAATACGGATTGAGTGTGAGGCAAGAGGAGTTTGCTTAAACGGATTTTCCTCGTTGTTCTAAGCACTGTTGAGTAAGTGTGAGGAAAGAGGATAACTGCTGGAAATGAAGGACATTGTTAAGGAGGAGTTTCCATGTTAGCCCTCATGGATTCATCGTTAGGCTAGGGGGTGAGCCGGGTAAGTGATTTGGCTTCCCTGTTCTATGGTTGGGAGGAATGTGGTCATTCCCTTTGTCTTCTCACGATCGAGTTCATATATTCTTCTCTACTCATTTTCTGTTTGAATGATTTTATATCTGATGCAATATATTTGTTAAATCAGAACTAAAATGATTTCCTTTTTCTGTTTGAATGCTTTGATATCTGATGTCATGTATTTATTAAATCTGAACGCACAATAGAATTGGCCTTTTATTGGTTATGATAGTTAAAAGGATTTATGCATGGTTAAATTCTAGAACAAAACTCCTCTAAATTAGTTTCACTGACATTTTATTTTTTATTTGTTTTCTGAGTGAAACCAATGCTGAGATTGGCATATGGGGAGTGGAAGTTATGCTGAAATTTCATTAATCTAACTGTATTGATAATGTTGGGAACACCATTCTGAGTTTTGTAAACTATGCTACTTTTTCTTTTCCTTTAAACAGACTGTGTAGAGGAAGAACTGTAGCTGAGGTAGGAAGACCGACTATTACACCAGTTTCCCTTATAGTTCTGTGTATGCAACATGCAATTTAAAACTCCTACCAGCCCTTCGGCCTAAACAATGAAGAAAGTACAGATATATATACATATATTATTCTGGAAGAAAAACATTAAATCAGAACTTTACTCGGACCATTATATCCAATCTAAATAATCGCTATTGCATATTTAAACCACCTTGGTAATAATTATAAGGAATGCCAAAATAAGATAAAGTGTTTTAGTATTTAGATCTAACATAAGTTGATCCAACATCTAGCGTTTGAAAACAAGGCCTCTCCAAACCCTAAACTCCAAAATAGCGAAGTTTGAATTGCTAGATTAGCGACTTTTGTTGCTTCTCATCCAATGGTCTCTACTCCCCCTGAGCTTCTAAACACTAAAAGATGATCGGTCTTAACCTTCCCACAGATCTATGAGATTCAATGGTCCATGATATTTCGGTACTTCCCCATGAAGAAATATCACCATTCATTCACTCCGCTCAAGGAACACTAGTTGAAATGACTTAGCGTACTCCACCTGAACTTGACCTCTGCGAGACGATTTCGATCTCTGCCTCCCTTCAAATACTTCAAAGGTGCTATCCCTTCTGATTTTTATCTCTCTGAACATCAAAGGTTCCTTCGACCTGAGTTTAGACTTTGCCTATATACAAAGAAGTACGTTCGAGTAGTTCGAGAATCAAGGGAAGTGATAGAATTATGGAAAAAATTTCCCCACATAAGATATTCGGTTCAAAGTAATCTAGACTAGTGTAAAAATTACATTATGAACAGAAATGAATTTGACCTTCTCTTAATTTCTAATCTTAAACGAAATTAAATTATGTCATAGGAAAAAAAAAAAATTATGGTGAATTTGAGGTTCATTACAGTTCAGATTCAGAGCATGCTTTCCCCTCTTACCTAGGCACTCAATGTAATGGATACCATTGCTTCCTAAGGGGTGAGGATTGATCCAGGTGGATATTGGTGGCCACCCACCTGTTCCAACTAGATCCTTTTGCCAGTTTTTAGTTCAACATGTTCTTTTGTACTTCTTTGTAATTGTGGGTTCTAAATTTATGGGGTTGTCTGTATCCCTACACATCTTCCAAGTGGATACTAGTGGCCTCCCACCTAATCTAAATGTCTTATATTGTATGTTTTCATGTCATCACATCTTGATTTACTTCCAGGGCATTTTTAGGGCCTTAAATGGTTTTATTTTGGTTTTGCATAGTCAAACTATAGACGGATTCAAAGTTTCATGGAATAATGCATAGTTCTCTCAAATACCTTTCCAATGGGATATCACGCACCTGAAAGGAAGATCATATGAAAAAGCTACAACACTACAAATTTAATGTACTAACTTATCCAAATGGGTCCCACATGACTTTTGGCATTTCATCTCCTAGGGTTAGGTTTTTGGATGTCTAGGGTTTTGACATTCCTATTTAACATAAATAGGCCTTCAAAGCCTCATTGTAATCATATTCTTGCGAATGAGCGTAGCTTTCACATCTCTTCTCAAAGATAAAGCTGTCAACATTCTAGTGAGTCTTTCACTCTTTATTTTTATAGTCTCTTTACAATTCTTTCATTAATAGAAATCAAGTATTTTTTTATTTCTCTATTTCTGGCAATTTTAATGAGTATTTCATTGTAATTTCTCTACATTCATTGTGTTTTGAACATAATCTGGATCACTCTCCTCCCGAAATTTTCCAATGTCTCTCAGTCTTCCACCCTATCGATCCCTTGCTCAAAACATCTATCTCATTCATGACACATCATTACCCAATTCGCCATAATCTCAACCAGTTAACCAAGACACTATCAAACGTCCTCTAGTTACCACTTACCACGCCCTCACCCAAGACACAATTAAATATCATTATCCCTTACCTTAGATTTCCTCTTATTTTGCAATTGGAGCGATGCATAAATAGGGAGGTCACTCGGTGACTTACCACTCCCAGACCCTGTCCACAACCAAATTCAATTATTGCCACTATGCTAAAGAATTCCACCCCATTATGTAGGATTTGAAGAAGTGGAACCCTTACAAAGGGCCACACACTCTTCCACTGGCTTATCACCTTTCGAGGTCTATCTTGGTTTTCATTCTCTGGTGCCCACAGTGATGTCTGTCATTTTGGCTCCATTGAGAGCAGCACAACAATTCCAAGAACAATAGGATGACCATAGTGTCATTCATAATTTATCACAAAAGCACACTCCAGTTGTAGTTTCCTAGCCAGTAACACAGAATCATTCCAAGTAACATCATGCTTCATACTTTGTCGATAAACACTCTTAAAAAGTGCCAAACTCTAGTGTAGGCAAAGTGGATGACAATTGAGACAGTACAACGAAAGGTTCTCTCTATTGGTGGTGGAAGGAGGGACACTTCCAGATATAAACAGGGAGTAATTGGGCCACCACAAAGGGCTTCCCCCTTCAATTGGAGAAACAAGAAGTGCGTCAACATTTGTTAGACAATGAGCAGAAGAGGATCAATAGTAAGTAGCAAGCAAGGTGATCAAAGGAATAACTTCTATGTTATTTTTCTGATCTATTTCATCGTCAGTTAGTCCCATATTTGTAATAAAATATTTTCCAGTCTAGGTAAGCAAGACGATGTATAATATAAATTCTTAGTCATATTGTGTTAGTAATTGTTACGGGAAATTTCTCTCACCGGTCTGAATGTGCAGAAAATAATGCAGAAATTACCATTGTAATGAGTCTCCATGTATTATTAAAGGGGACATCTTTTTCTAATTCAATTGTTGAAACTTTTTATGAATATCATCTCCCCCTTTTCTGCGTTTGAGTAATTTTTTGTGTTTGTGTGTGAGTAAGATTTCTCCACACCAAAGGAACTAGTGAACCCCTGCAACTGATCATGTTTTCCTTTTTTTCATGGGTCTTTCTAGAGGCAGTGTGTATTGTCACAGTAAGTGTGTCCTCCTCTCTCCATTCCTCATGATGTTTTTTTATTGTGTGAGAAGAAGAAAAACAATCCATCAATCAATGGTACAAGTGTATGAGATTGATGTTTCCTCCTCTCTCTATCATTCATGTTTTATTTTTTTTGTTGGGCATTTTTGGAAGTAGTGTGAATTTGAAAAGGGTGCACGCCTCTCTCTGGAAGTGAGGTCGTTGGTATTGAGTGCACCCTCCACAAAACAGATGTGCCATCACTTGGATTGAGTCGCTCTTGTTGAGTACGGCCTCTGCAAAATGATTTAAAGTGTGTCCTTTGAAGGTTGTCTCTATCATTCAAATCATGCATCATTGTGGAGGATGTATTGAATGATGTTGAGGGATGCGACTATGTGAATTACATGATGGATATGGATGAAGGTTTTGGGAGAAAAATATTTTAGGGATAGATATCAAGTTAAGGATACAGTTAGGGTTATGACAGGGTGAAAATATAGGTCTCTTATCAAATGTGTGTTTTACAACAAGGGAATGAAGAATGGTTTCGTATAAATATTCTCTCAAACAAAGATACTTTGTAAAAAAAAAATAAGAAAACTAGAACTAAATTTGATCACAAGAACGTAACATAGATCTCTAATATAAAATCAATCAATTTTTATTATATAAAATTATAAAATATTATATTATGCACTATTTTGATAAAAAAATGAAATTTTAATTATTATGAATTATCTTTATTATTATTTTTTAAGATTAATTAATTTTAATTATATTAAATATTTTATTATGTATTATTTGAATTAAAAAATGAAAATTTAATTATTATGAATTCACTTTATTGTTAATTTTTATTAGATTTTTATTTATATCATAATGTTAATTTTAATTTATTAATTTATTTCCCAAAAAATAAAATTTTAATTATTATGAATGACTTTATTAACTTTTTATTTGATCTTTCTTTTATATCAATATTTTTATAATTTTTTTATAATGTTTATTTTTTTTATTAATCTTTCTGAAAGATCAATACCATAACATTAATCATGGTTGAGAATGAATTAATTATTTTTTGAATGATTAAAACTATTTTCCTCTATATAGCTTACCCTAATAAGACAACAATTACAACCCAAGAAGTTATAAATACCTGTGAATGAACTTGAAACCCCCCGATTTGCCAATCAAAATGTTGACGATGTGGTCCATACCACAAAGAATAGGGAGATACCATCTAGACCCATGTACAAATTGAAGTTTTCATAAGGAAGTCATCGAATGGTTCCCACAAATTGGGATTCGTCTGTAGAAGAATCAGATTGTATCCAGAAAACAAGCAAAAGAAATAATTATTTTTTGTAATATTTAAATAACTTTTATAAAACATGATATTGACTAAAATATTCTAAGTCTTATTTCAATTAGATAAGTTAGATAACCTAAGTTTTATGTTTGGGGAACAAGTTTTAATGTAGTTTTTGCATTCATTATTAGATAATTTAAGTTTTAATTTTATTACATTATGTTATTATGTTAGGTTGACTAGCACATTACTATCACTATAACAATTTTATTATACATAACTTCATAGAGTTACACTAAAAAAATTTGCATAGTAATATGAAAATCAATGTGGGTCCTTGGTGATGAGGAAGAGGAATTGTTCTTTGTCTAAAATGATTGAAGTATTATAAGTTTTTATTGTAGTTACCATCTATCAAATTTAGGGGAGATTTACTATGCACAATGGCATTAATTTTAGAGATCATCATTAGTGGATTCTAAATTTCTTGAGACATTGCTAATCAAAATATTTTCCTTAAGTTAATCAATTTTTATTATATTCAATTTATTACATAAAAGTGTGGGATAGGGACAAACTTTCCTTTATTACCTTTTATCATGTAAATATTTATTTAGTATCATAATCTATAAAAGTTAAAGAGATCTAAGCTCTCTGTATCTAACCATGTAAAGTGTTAGATTCAATTTGTAAACTTAGATTCATAATTTGTGCATATGGGTTTTTTCTTTTAAAATATAATATGGATATTTTTGAGAATATATATATATATATATATATATATATATATATATATA
>JZKD02S1713208.1:541379-573277 GCA_000966675.3 Picea glauca
TAATCTTTATTTTCTACATACTCATTTTATTTCAAAAGTTATAAATATTTAATATTTATAATTGGTTATCTAAGTTTTGTTTTGGTTTTTCATTCCTCCATTTAAATCTAAAAGGAAAGAATTGTATACTATGCTTACACTCCTATGTCATTTGAATGTAAAAGTTCAAATATTTTTTATTTAATATAACATTTACTTTATAGCTTTTCACACTCACAATAAGATTTACAAGGAGCTCTAATTAATAGTTTTAAGTTTATTTAGAACTAACTATATATATATAACTTATTTCAATCTCTCATTAGAGGTAGATAAGTTCTTTTCAAATGAACATCCACAATGATAAGCATTTACGAAAAATATATGATTTGGTTGAGAAAATATGTAAATCATCTTTATTAGTAATTTATTAATCATATTAAAAACAAAAATTTAAAACTAAACAAATTAAGTAATGATAAACATAAACATTCATAAATACAATGAAGTTAATATTAACAATCTTATCTATCTATTGATTTAAAAACTACCCGAATATGGCAATATCTTTAATTCCTAACCAAAAAAAAAGTTTTTTTAATCAAATCAGTGAATAATCCACCAAATTTATAAATATGTCACAATAACCATTAAAACTAATTACCAGTATCATCATTAATTCCTAACCATAAAATTAATGTTTTTAATCAAAATAGCTTATCAATTTAAGTAACAATAACCCTTAAAAGTAATTACCACGACTAGATATCTTTAACATCTTCACAAAACTCCATGGATAATACTAAATCTGAACGCGTTAACGTTACCACAGCTTAAAAAAAAAAAAACACTTCCTAAAAATATATAATAGAAAACTAAAAATGAATATATATATATATATATATATATATATATATATATAACATCTTTACAAAACTCCGTGGATAATACTAAATCTGAACACGTTAACGTTACCACGGCTAAAAAACAATTCCTAAAAGTATATAATAGAAAACCAAAAATGAATATGGATCCATATGCTGGTAGATAGAGAGGAAAACGACATTTTCTCTCTCCAAAAGCTTCTTCTCAATGTCACAAGTCAAAGCAAAATAATAAACCGTACGTTATGTTTAAAATATTAAATCGTTGGAATAAATAAAGAAGCGAAACGCTTGTAAGCAATCGTAGATAGAGATGAAACCGACAATTTATCTCACCCAAAGCTGCTTCGCAATATCACAAGTCAAAATAATAGACCGTGTTTTATGTTTAAACTATTAAATCATTTGAATAAATAAAGAAACGAAACGGTCGTAAGAAATCGTAGATAGAGAGGAAAACGACAATTTCTCTCTCCCGATGATTTTTCGCAATATTAGAAGTCAAAATAATAGACCGTGTTTTATGTTTAAACTATTAAAACATTGGAATAAATAAAGAAACCAAACGATCGTAAGAAATAGTAGATAAAGAGGAAAACGACAATTTCTCTCTCCCAAAGCTTTTTCGCAATATTACAAGTCAAAATAATAGACCGTGTTTTATGTTTAAACTATTAAACCATTGGAATAAATAAAGAAACGAAACGGTCGCAAGAAATCGTAGATAGAGAGGAAAACGAAATTTTCTCTCTCCAAAAGCCTCACGTCAAAATTATAAACCGTGTTTTATGTTTAAACTATTTAATCATTGGAATAAATAAAGAAACGAAACGCTGCAGAATCGATGAACGGAACTGTGAAGAGCCATCAAACCTCGTGGTGAAGAGCATCAAGACCCTGAGTAGCTGGCAGTCCCGAGATACAGAACACGGAACTGATTGCAGAAGACCAAATTTCAAACCAAGAAAGAACAATAAATCATGATCGATCGGGAGCAGGTCATATTGTTATCTTTCTACCATATATATTTCATCTGAGATCTGGCATGAGAAGCACAGCAAGATATGTAGTCAAGGACAACTTGCCAACTCCCTCCTGCATATCATGACGTCGTAAGCATGTTTTCTATTTTCAGATTATGTGTGGATGTTGGCAAGTCATCCTTGGCTCCATAACCCGCTGTAGCCTTTCGTGCAAGATCCCACATGATTCCTCCTTTGCATAAACCGGCACTTGGGGGTGTCTTCTCATTTCTGCAGGAGCCCTGCCACACAAGGGAAATTCATGGAGACACAGACAGGAGAAAATAATAAGAAAAATAGAAGACGCAGGCGTGTGATATTGACAGAAAACGAAACATCGATACACAATGTTTCGAAAGGAATTGCTACAATAAATAGAGTGACACATTCTTTGATAAACGACTAAGACACAATGAAGTTATAGATGGAAAAGAGTGCTCCACTCCGTTTGTTTTGTTTTCAATCCCCACTATTTTGTTCTGGCATCTTTACAGCTCCACCTCCCATGTTCCAACGCCTCCTCCACAACAGCTTATGCCTATATGCTCTCAGAGTGCCGACTCCCCGCCATTCTTTCTTCTCCTCTCAATGTGCGTGCCACTCACACGCCACAGATTTCTACGCATAATATCTATACTCCTCTCAATGTGCGTGCCACTCACAGCGCACAAATTTCTACGCATAATATCTATACTCCTCTCAATGTGCGTGCCACTCACAGGGCACAGATTTCTACGCATAATATCTATACTCTTTTTCAGCAGTGACGTTAGCGCTTCCAGGAATGCTCTGAAGCGGGTCCTGGCAGGTGTCTTTTTCATAGTGCAAAGAGTCTTTGCATTATTTTTTTTCTAATTTTAAACAAAAAATATCTACCAAAAAAATCACCTGCTAATTTGGTAATAAAAAGATTATTGTAATAACAAAATTCATAACAATTTTAGTTTTGATAATTTAAATTGTGTAGGGTGTGATATATGGTAGACTATCCTTTTAGAATTATTTGCTTAATTCTGAATCTATGTGGATTCTCAAATTAAATCAAAATTGCAAATCAGACAAATTTTGACTTAGGCCATTATCATAATAACCAAAAACAAATTTACTATAAAATTAGAATTCACAATGATTTAATCCATTATCATCAAAGCTGAAGTGATTTTAAAAATCAGTGAGCTAACTTTAAAAAGGGTACACGCAAGACACAGATAAGGTAAGACTAATTAAAATACTTATTTGGTTTATATTGACAAGGCCCGGTCCTCGCTATAAACCTTTATGTAGAGAAAGTGAAACTACTTTGCTATTGAGGATACAAAACTACATACTTCATTGGGAAATCCAATACTTTTCGGAAATCACATAACTATTCTATACGGAGATGCTTACGAGTTCTCGCTGCTATGAACACTTTTGATAAGATCACAACCTCTCACAATTTGATATTTTTATGACCCTACATCGTGGCTATGGGTATTGTGTTTCATACATTTAATATGGTATCTTTAAATAAAAAAATAGTCAAAATAAGTATGCATAAGCACTTAAAAAATTTTCCTATCTTTTAAATTTATATTAATTTTTTTTAAATGTGTAACTATTAGTAATTTCTTATTTATAAATTGATTTTTAATTATTAATAGTTATTGATTGTATAACATTGATATCTTATTCTATGGATGAAGTTAAAAATTGTAATGAATACTTGTACTACATTACTTATATTTACTCTTACCTTTGATGGAGTAGAGGGGAGAAAACCTAAAACTACTTTTTACGCATGGTGAAAATGATAATTATATTGAGTTTTATGATAAATTTTAGCACCTTATATATTTAGATATATAAAAATATATATTTTCAATAAATTATCATCTTTTAAAATTAATTTTTATTTTAAAATTTAAAACTTCAATTTTACCCATTTAAAAGTGTAATTTCACATGAGAGGTATAGGGAGCCATTTACCCTCTCTATTATGATGAGAGGTATGGGGAGCCACATATACTACATGTCAGAGGGTCTCTACTTAGTGAACTTGATACATAGCACCTATATTACTGGGATATTAAAGAATACCCCTAATTTCAGTAGATGTTGGAAAATATCTCCCAAAATCCTTTTGTTGAAACCCCCTCCTAATACATATTTCTCATATAAAAATACCCTATTTTGACTACACATCTCATATTTTTACTGAATTCCCCTTTTTATACACCCAAATACCTATAACCCCCTCATACACTACATCACGCTCCAATACCTACAATATATTGACCCTATTTTTCACAATTTTAAAACCTGCTTTATGAATGAAGGTGATAAGATATTGGTCAACAAGGTGAAGCCCCCATGCTACATTTAACAATACATATTCTACTAAAAATAACCTTATTTAATGTTCAAGGAATAACTCCCCAATTTTATGCCTTTCATTACCTATGGAACTTCATGGGTGTTTTATGAAAAGGGATGAGCATAACACCCTTAGAAACAAAAATCACCATGAAGAAAAAAAACCTAGGATCATTTGGGTCTAGATTTGAAGGAAACTCATATGTTGTACCTACATGGGATTTAGTTAACTCCCTATTCATCATGGTTGATCCAAGTGGATCTTGGGATCTAATAATTAATGTTCTCAAATTCTTATGAAAATGTCTCTTTGTCATAGAGTGTAATGAGAAATTTCCAACGCACTTGAAAGGGATAAAACAAATGTTGTATGTGAAAGTAATTGTGCTATGAAGTTTTCATAAAATAATCAAAAAGGATGACATGCCCTCACACGTGGCATCACCAGGATGTGACATGTCACACTGTAAAGATGTTGGCGTGGACTATATACATGCTAATGTGGCATGTTAACTAGACCGTAGGGATGTTGAAATAGCACGATCAGTGGACCATATAGATGTTGATGTGGCAATACAACAAGATGACATGGAAGGACAAGTGGAAATATCGAAAGATGATGTCAAACTGACATGTGGAAATGATGTGGAATTGGTGTGGAGTTTACATACACGATGATTGAGTCGTGACGTAGCCACCACATAGACGAATTAGAGGCTAGCATGTGTCATGTCAATTTTTCGCAAAAGGGAATTAACTTCTATGAAACTCAACTGGGAGATCGAACCTGTGACCTCATCAGGCAGAACCAACCTTTTTAACCAATAGACCATGGGAGAATATTTTTATGCTAACCATCGATTATTGATTTAAATTGATATGGTTTTAATTATAACCCAAAGTGGTAGGTCCATGCACTTGGCCCTGCGATCTCTTGCCTACCAAATCAACATTATAAACAATGCGCCAACCACCTGTTTATTGTTATGGCATGCAACTTTAATATTTTTGTTATGAAAATATTGTATAGCACATAAAATCCGATTGGTTGGGATTTGACTGTATGAGCTATGTATTATATATACAACAACTTTATCGTTCTACTATACATGGGTTTTGGGTAAGGATTCGACCCAAATTATTTTAAAGTGTTGGTTTATGTTGTAATAGTGGTAAAAGGAGCATTTTTAGACCTTTTTTAGTGTAGGAAGAAAGGAAAGTTGTTCTTAAGTGTATTGTAATCTTCCTAAAGAGACCAAAGGTAGGCTTGGAGTAGGTTCGAGACCATTTGATGTACTTTGAACATTTTCACATTATTAATGGAGCGATCAATCATTGGAGGTAGACCCGGAGATTTAACCCAAGACAGGTGAACTCCATTATCAACTTGTATTCATTTGTCTTTGTTATTTTCTCTATATTTTCTTCAATTTCATCATTTTTGTGTATGATATTTTAAATTGAGCTAAGTTAATTCACGCATTTATAATTTTGGAAATTAAGTCACTTGATTTTCAAATCAAGTTTAGGATCAAAGCAAGTTGGAGAGGATTTCCAGGGGTGAATGTTAATCAGGTTCATGTTCAAGCATATTGAAGGATCGATTGAAGAAGTTAATCTTGAAATTCGTTGCGTATTCCAAACAGGAGAATTGACGTCGCCGAGAGAAGGAAATCCTTTTGGTCTTGAGGATGATTTCTTTGAAGCATTCATGGGGATGAAAGTTATGGTGAAAAAATTGTGTAGAGAACAAAAGAAAGACAAGGATGGTGGTCCATCACGAACAAGTGAAAAAGTGAAAGGAGATGGTGGTAACTATGCTAAGACTCCTCCATGCATGTTATCTTCATCCCCTACTTCTAGTTCGAGTGGAAGCTCTTATTTAAAGAAAAATTATGAGAAAACTCCTTCTGATATGCCTTTATTAAAACATGATGTTAAGTTTGATTTGTGCATGTATGATGGTGAATTGAATGTAGAGGGGTTGGATAATTGTATCAAGCAGCTTGAAGTTTATTGCAGGATTCATAAGATTTTTTATGACAATGAAAATATCCAACTAGCCTCTCTTCAACTTGTAGGAACATATTTAATTTGGTGGGAGAATAAGACTCAGGAAGATCTTCTTCAAAGAGGTAAAATAATTTCGTCTTGGTGTGAGTTTATTGTTGCATTAAAGAAACTATTTTATCTGTTAGGATTCATTCAAAAAGGGATGATGGATTCAAAAAAGTTAGGTAAAGTAAACGAAAACATGTATATGAGTATAATCGGGAGTTTAGAAAAAGAGATTCAATATTGAATTCCTTTGTACACGCAAAAAACTTCGTTAAAGTATATAGGTGGATTACATGATTATTTGAAACAGACAATACATATGTTTAATCCAACTAAACTTGGTGAAGTTAGTGTACAATAAACTCACCTTGAGTCAGGTAGAAGGAATGACCATGAAATTTTATCAATGGAATTCATTCAGCCAAAAGAAAGAAAGAACAAATGGAAGGAGAAATTTAAATGGACTACTATAGTGAAGAAGGATGATGAGAGATCATCTTGTTCTAATTGTAAGAAGAAAGGACATGATGAGGATCATTGTTAGAAATTGCATCTAGAATTGAATCCCAATTAGGCTTGGCATCAAAAAGGTAAAAACAAGACCACAACTATAGTTCAGGATCTTGGATCATATTATGATGATAAAACTAAGGTTACAACTGTGGGCATCAAAGGTGTATTTTATGTTTCTTGTTCTAGTTCATGTGCTTCTTCAAAGGTTAATATTATCCTTGATGAAAGGAAAAGAAATGAACTATTTCATATATGAATCATCTCAAAACACAGTAAGATAGACACGCTTGTTGATAATGGATCGAAAGTAAATCTTATTTTAGAGCAAGTTGTTAAGAAGTTGGGATTGGAAACTAACCCTCATCCGAGAATGTATCCTTTGGGTTCGCTTTGTGAGAATGCTAAGTTACATGTAACTAAGAAATATAAATTGATATTTGCAATCACATCTAGTTTCATAGATGAGGTAGAGTTAGATGTGGTTCCACTTGACATTTCGAGATTGTTTTGGGAAGTCAATCCTTATATGACAAGAAGACCATTTTATAAAGGGAATAAAACCAATATCATGTTTTCAAAGATGGGATTGAGTTAATTGTGAGAGATCATCAGATGAAGACTAATTATCTATTGTCAATATTGGAAAAAAAAAACACTAATTAATATAAGAAAGAACTTGGCACTCATGTATTTAAAATCTAAGGAAGAATCTGATCATATAAAGGAAGTAGTTAATATTGATTCTAACTATAACAAGATGTCTCAAGATTCACAAGAAGTACAAAATGAGATGTCGTTGCTTGAAAGTTTCTAGGATCTAGGCTTACAGCTTATGGTTGAAAGTAAAATAGATCCTTTGGTTAATCTTGTTCCCGTTAAGAAGGGAAAATATGTTTTTGATTCATTCTGTTTTGCATTTTTATATTCACTTTTGTTCCTTAGTTTTCTAATGGTCAGTGGAGTATGGATAGAAGTTTCAACAATGAATATTAATGTTTGTGAAATGGAAGGAATTATCAACTGCATCAACAATTTTATTTCATTTTTCAAATTTGTTGTGATGAGTCAAATCATCATTATCAAAGGAGGATGGATGGATTATATTAGACAAGTGAGGTGGCAGTCTCCTCACTTCATTTGTAAATGAACCTGACTTTTGGTTGCCCAAAAGCTTCTTAGTGGGGAGGAAAGATCTAGGTGGATATTTTGATTGAACAATTGATGTTCTCAAATATTTATGAAAAGGTATCCATGTCGAAGATCTCGATGAGATATTTCCAACATGAATTGAACTGGATAAAATGGATGTCATATGTGAAAGTTATCGTGTTCTAAAGTTTTGGAAAAATAGAGAAAAGAGTTTATAGACCCTAACATGTGGAATCACAAGGATGTGACATGTGGCACTGTATGAATGATGACATGGATTATAAGTGAAACACCCCAAGGCTGAGCCCCACTTGAATTGTAATTATGTCTATATGCTGGTGAGTTGGTTATAAGCTGAGAGACTTATGTGTTTATTAGGCTGGTGAGCCAAATGCTAAGGCCAATGAGCCTAATTTTTGTATATGTAAATACTCACATCATTAATAAAAATTACATCACTATGTGTACACCCTCCATGAAGAAATAACTATGGGGGACTAAGCTCCACTAGGTAGGGAAGGGGATAAGTGTCTAGGGATAGGGGCTAAGCTAGAGGTCTTACCTCTAAAGGAATTATATTATTATTTCTTAGAGGATAAGGTTTGACTTAACCGTGTTGTCCTAAGTTACTAGGTAAAGGGGATGAGTGTCAAGTGGAGCTCATGCAACTTCAGGGAGACATGTCAAGTGGAGATCATGCCCATTTTGGGGTTCCCCTCACCATTCTCATGACTCTCATGACTCTGAGGATTCTTATGGTCCTAACGATTCCTTCACCATTGCATATTCACTCTTGCGAGGTTAGCCACCCTAGAATAGAGCCATATGTCGCACTAATGCACGGGCCATCGTAACATGCAGATACTGGACTTGTCGTGTGTATTTCCTGTGAATCCTGATGCACTTGTATTTCTTTGAACACGTGTTGTGTCTTAACGGTTGATTGTTTCTGCCAAAACAATGCCTTGGCTAAGCTTGGCTTGCTGCCCTAGTCTAGGTCCTTACCCGTTCCATATGTTACCATCACTTATGCGTTATCCGAATTTTGTTGTAGACATCACCTGTGTTTGTTTGACTTAAGAGATGAATTGAAGAAACAGGTTGTCAGGCATGTGAGCAACTCTCCCCAGGTGAGACAGTTTGTTGGGAAAGTGATTTCTCCTAGAGGAAGTCTCATAGCATCTATAGTACTCTAAGACTTCTAGTCCAACCTGTTGTTGAAGCCCAAGGAAAGGGAGGTGTAATAGCTGATAGACTTGCAATAGTGAAGGTGTACCCTCCTTGGCTGGGACAGGCATGTGGGGAATGAGAGTCACTGGGTTGTCGTCGTAAGTGGCTCCTGGGATAAAGTCATTCTTGATGTTCTATGTGACTTCCATGTTGTCCTTTCCAAGCCTAGGAATCTCTTCCCTGATGAAGTTTAGTCCCAGCTTGGGGTGGACCCACTACTGAGCATGATGAGTAGCGTGGTCTAAGTCTAGGAAGTTCATGGAAGGTCTGCACACATTTGCTGGGCCTTAATTAAAATA
Organism: Picea glauca; assembly: GCA_000966675.3. NCBI lineage: Eukaryota > Viridiplantae > Streptophyta > Pinopsida > Pinales > Pinaceae > Picea > Picea glauca. The sequence continues at coordinate 550,869 of JZKD02S1713208.1, forward strand.
TAAGTACCCATTTCTATCTTCATTTACATGTTGTGTATTTGTATATGTTGTTATATCTTTGGTTTTGTCTATGATTACTGCATGTATGCTGTTATTGTTAATTATGCATTAAGTTGTGTGATAACATAATGCAAATAATCCGTTGAATATTGGTATGTTTTATTTTTGCTTTCTCAATAATATGTGTATGTACAAAATATTAATGTCTAGTCTAAAATTTCATTATATAGATATGTAAATAAATATATATGAATATCATAAGTTATCTCTATTTATTCATGTTATGTTTTATATGTGAATATTTCCACAAGTTATTCGGTGGCATGGTTTTCCCTCTTGGTTTAAGGCCAGGAACGGTCACAAATTGGTATGAAATATAGTTGGAAAAGATAAGGTTGTTTGAGTATCAGAGCCAAGGTTTCAACATTGAGCCTAGATGGGCCATGTTAGTGGTTAACGAGACAATATTTCAGAGTGAATTGTTGTCGAAAGGGACAAAATTTTAGGTTCAGAGCGTCCCTGGGTGCCAAGAGAATACCTTGGTCATGTTATGAAGCTCATGAGCTATAACAGTTTAAGGAATGGCAATAGAGAAAGGAAGCTACGACAACCATTATGTTGATCCATGAGGTTGAAATTGGGTCATAGGATCTGTTCGAGAGAAGGTAGACCCTTCACAGTCATCATATCTAGACAAGGTGAAGAAAAGTTAAACCCTCTAAGTCCTTCGGACTTCAAGAATTCGACAAGGTTTATGTGTTATAAGAAAAGAAGTCAAAGCCCAAAGTTTTGAAGTTATGAAAAGGATATGCATTGTAGATCGGGGGGAAAATGCTTGACTGTTGGATTGGCTAAAGTTAGATCCAAGCCATAGATAAATCCATGAGAAAGGGGTAATATGCATCGACATATCAGTCTAAGATGCATCGACATATCAGTGTATTTGGGAGTTCGACACTTCGGGAGAAATGAGGTGTGCTAAGGTGCATGTTTTTGAAGTCTTGAAGTGACGCGGCATGATGATGTCACCCAAGGTGATGTGGAACTCCTTAATCCTACCATGTGTCAATTAGAATTGAACTTGGGCGACCCTATTAGACCAAAGCAATCTGACACGAAGGGCCATGTGCCACCACATTAATTGTTGACAGCTATACCATATGGACCCCGGAAGGTAAAGTAGATCCAAAATTCAAAGTTCGAGATATTTGGGGAATGGAAGTATAAAATATCCCAATGTCTCGAAGAGACGTGGTCATGTTGACATGACAAAGGATAACATAGACACATGGGATGTGTGCCACATGTTAGTGAGTTAAGAACCTATGGAGGATAGCCACTTCGGAAAAAAGAGGGGTTGCATTCGTTGAGAACTCCCGAAGGCCGAAGCGTCGGAGTCATCATGGAACGTTGATCTACCCTACTTCATGAGAAAGGAATGTGGGCCGTAGATACACTGTTCTTCACATGTTCTACATTTTGTTGTTCTGTTAAGTTGTGACATGTGGAAAAGGGAAACCTATGAAGCTCTTGAGCCCAAAGTTTCAAAACTTTGGAGTAAGCTCATGTTGGGTTAGCACTTGGTCCCAGTCATGTTCACATGGGAGTTAAGAAATAAAGAAAAGGGGCTAGCACCAAATGGTGAATTGTTGAAGAACATAATGAGGCTTAGAGATAGACTTGTGGGGATTCTTGATCGGCACAAACCCACCCAAAATGGAGTATGATATTCTTTCTATTGAATCAGATTGTTTAATTTCCTATGGAAATTATTAAAGACTAATAGCCTGACAAAAATTCGGTTGACTGCACATTTTTGCAGAGTTAACAATTGACGGAGCTAAATCGAGTTGTTGCATAGCACAACTAAATGGAGGAGGCATAGGATGCATATAGTTTAGAGGATGAAGTTAGAGGAATGGATATCCAAATGGAAATTGAAGGAACAAACTCCAATGGGCATGGAGAAGAAATAGATAAGGAAGTGAACATGATGAAAATCATTAAGAATTTGAAAAAGGATGTCCAAATGCACTAGGAAGATAACTAAAGGCTTATGATATCCAAGGAGAAACAAAGAGACTTCAATATCAAGATGATTCAAAGCCTAGAAAGAATCGAAAAGAAATTAGATAAGGAGTATAATGTACCTCCAATTACCATAAAAAAATTATTTATTTTTTCTTTGTGGTCATAGATTCTCAAATTAAAGGCATATTTAACTCAAATCTTGTTACAAGGATATTAAGCACTAATTCTTCCACATTAATACTTATCAAAGATATTTTATAAGTGAAATTATAAGACTTTATATCCTCCTCGAAACCTTGACTCCTTGTAATGCTATAAGTGTTTCCTTTTATCCTAACCGCATGGGATATACTCCTATCCTTAGTAGACTATACATATATATACCAAATTGTTTATGGAACAACCTACATATATATGTCTAAAGTCAAAATACCACTATGCCATACAATATTAACACAACAATTTATGTACATGTATATAACTATTGCCTATTACACTACGCCACAAAATATTTACGCAACATTCGATATGTATAAACATACTAGTACCAAACATATTGCGCCATAAAACGTTTAAGAAATAACCTATATTTATATAAGTCCATTGCCAAATGTACTGCGCCAGCAAGGCTTACCATGATATGAGTACTAGGAATGACCCTTCATAAATTTTGAAGTGGCCAATACGTTTCTTTAGGTATGGGGGCAGAGAACTTAATGCGCTTCTTCCCATCAACGTGGTCCTAGAATGTGTGAAATCCAGGTGTGGAAATGGTAGTTAAGATTCTAGTTCTCACCTCACACCTTTAGGGCCAACTTTCATCCTAATTGAATTAACTCTTGAGAAGAGGCTTACCATTCCTTAACGAAATATCAATGAGTACTACGAATCCTAACCAAAATTAGAACGAGAAGAATGAACTCTCTGCCAAATCCATTTATGTGGATTAAGGCGAGACTAACTAGGGATATGATCGAGAAGGTGTAATGACCCTTCTACAAAATATTTTAAGACGTTTTGGAAACAAACCCTCGAGATTATCACGAGTTTAAAGTGTCCCTCATAAATCTCGCCACCTTGCCCTAGCTACAATACTGTCTTATGGACCTCCATTAAGCATTCGTAAACTAGTAGATGGGCACTAGAACTATCGTTTTTAGTAGTCTTCTTTTGATATTGGCTCCATGTGCTCCCTGCAAATAAGGTCGAGTTATCAAATATTATTTTTAACTGCTCAATTCTTAAGTCAAGGAATTGTTCTGGAATCAAACATATTGGGTGGACCTCTGCCCTTGGGACTCTACATAATAAGGTAAGACCATCTGGTTAGTTTTATTTAGGAACCCCCTGTATTATAAAAATAATTCCAGTTGTTGAGTTGTTTGACATGAAGGTTACTTTAAAGTCTAAAGCTTGAATAATGGAAAGGTTATGCATTTCTTGATGTTTTTGTTTTACCTTAATTTTAGTTACAGTCACTGCATTCTTTGATGTCTTAATGTATACGCCACCCCTCAATAGGTTTTAGTAAATGATATCTCATTTATCTGATTAAGGGTAGAGTCTCACGAAGGAATCCCTTCATGAAATGTATAAGGCATTGTATAATTCCCTTTGTCTCTGTCGTGGTCTCAACCAATTGTACAGTGTTGAACTAAAGACCTATGTGATTTTGGCATGCTAAGATAACTCTTCAATACCAGCAAAGCCCCTTGACATTTGTCAAATTCCATTTGTCATCTTTGCTATCCCTATGAATTGAAACCAGTGTTCAGGGTTTTCTATATCAATCATTGAATTAATAATATATCACCTTCAAATTGTTATTGGTGGGTCTATAACTCAACTATCAAGTAGCTTTTGTCCCATGTGGAAAGAAATAAGTTTATGATGTCTATGCACAACATGTTTGTTCGTTTTTAAAAGGTAGTCTAAGATCGATAGTTATATATGCTTCTGGTATAAAAGATATTATTAAGGTTTATAACAATCAAATTAATATACACTTTCCATGTATGAAGGGACTTAGTATAGTTGCTCTTTCTATTCATTATTTATGATTGTTGTGTAAAGTTTTCCTTGTATTGCTTTAAATATTTTTTCTTTTGAATTGATACGCAACACTAATGATTGGCCCATTTGAGGGTACCCATCAGTGAGTTGTTGCCCCATCCATCCTCGGCCCTGAGCGACTATCCAGCCAGAAAACACGAAGGAAAGGTCATGGGAGTCTGGGTCAGAAGTTAAGTTTGTCTTGGCATGATGTGTTAAATAGACAATTATCATTTTGTTTCATCTTCTTCAAGTTTCCTTAAATATGATTTCTAATCTTCGTATGGTGAATCTTCTAGTATTTTTCATTCAAAATCGATTTCTTTAGATTCCTATCGGGTTTGGAAAAAGGGGAAGAATTCCCAAAAGTAAATTGGGTTTTGGGCCCGGTTGTTATAGTATGAATTTTGCAATGATTTTTCTACAGGGTTATCCTGTTCATTAGAGTAATTAAATGATTGTTAATCAACTACTGCTCGGGTCTCATTGATGTTTCCCTTTGTAAACACCACGTTCCTCCCACCCGTAGAACATGATAGCCAAATTACTTGTTTGATTCACCCACTAGTATGACCAGGATTCCATGAGGGCGAACTTGAAATCTCCTCTTCAACAATGTTTCCTCTATATGTAGTCCTCTCCTTTCCTGACACTCAATACTTAGTGTTTAAAACAACAAGTATACAGTAAATCCTTTCCCGTACATACTAGGAAGCGTCCTGCCTCCTCACATATGCTATATATCAAAAACATTCATTTTTTCCTAGGTCTTTTCCCCTCCCTTGTGAATTTTCACAGCTTTCTAAATCCCTGATTTTCAGGGGCTTCCAATGGCCAAATCCCTAATTTTACACTTGTAACAATCAACCCAGAGGTAGTTCCAACATGTTCCCCACTCATGGATTCATGGTTAGCTAAATTTAACATGGTTGTTTGATTTGTCCTCCTACAATAAATAAAACAATACTCTATTGACATACAAGTGTCATAGTCAAATAGTTAGTTGGTTCAAATCAGGTCTCTTCCCAATAGTCATAATAATTAATTACAATTTATCAAATTTGAAATTCGAAATTGCCATAAATGGCAAAATTTTTCCAAATTCGAATTTACCAAAAATGAAAATAATTCTATAACAATTTTCGAATTACAAAAATACTTTATTTTTTGGGATGCCACATCCTTTCCCCCTTCAATAAAACATTGTCCTCGTTGTTCGTTCCTTTCTTGGAATAGGATTGGATGAAATTTCCGCAAATATCCCTCCAACTTCCATTGGCCTCCTCAGGACTAAAGTGCTTCCATTGCACCTTTACCTGAGCGACGACTCTATTCTAAAGTGTTATTTCTCTCCAGTCCAGAATGCACATAGGTTCCACCTGGAAATTGCCTTCTGGATCCACCTACACCAAGTTCCAATCAATCATATGAGTAGGATCATGAACATAATTTTTCAACAAAGACACATGAAATACGTTATGAATTTTTTAGATTAAATGGAAGTGCAAGTTCATATGCTATGGGTCCAATTCGAGCTAGTATCTCGAAGGGTCCACAAAACCTAGGTGCCATCTTGGCACAATTCAAAAGTTTGAGTGAACTCTTTCAGGCTTTAACTTTTAAGTACACATGATCTCCCACTTCAGTTTCCAAGTGTCTTATTTTCTGGTCCTCATAGTTTTTCTGTCTATCCTATGCCTCTTTCAAGTTTTGTTGTACTTTTTTTACCATACCTTCCATTTCTTTCAGCATCTATGGTCCAACTATAAGTCTATCAGTCGATTTTTCCCAGCTAATTGAAGTCGTACACTTTCTGCCATACAATATCTCGAAGGGGCTTTGCTTAGCCGAAGTTTGATACCGATTGTTATATGCAAATTCTACCAGGTGTAGGTAGTCCTCCCACTTGCTTGGTTTTTTTCTTACATACATGCAAAGCATATCCTCTACGATTTGGTTCATTCTTTTAGTTTTTCCATCTGTTTGTGGATGATAACATGTAATAAAATTCAAATTAGTATTTAGCCCTGCAAATAATTCTTTCCAAAAAGAAGATGTAAATTTTATGTCTCTATCTGAAATCGCCATTTTAGGAATACCATGTGTTACACATAAAAAATACTCACTTTGATAGTGTCGCAAGTGTCGTCATTACAAGGTTCGCAAGTGTCGCTTTTTTCTTACAACTGTCGCAAGTGTTAAAGAGAGCATACTGTCATGATTCCTATGTTGTGCCTATAACGACATGAGAAGGACACTTGAAACACCTCAAACATTTGGTTTGGAAGAGAAGAAATGAGTCAGCATGCTTACAAACCTTTTTCCATCTGAAAGCACCTCAAACCCTGATTTTTTGAAGGAGAGTGCTCCTCTATACCTCTTCTGGGAGCGCTAGCACTCCCCCTTACACTGTCTGGGAGCATTATAAAGCTCCTTTGTCCCTTTTAAGGGAGTGCTAGTGTCTTTAGGAGTGCTATCACCCCACTTAAGCCTACTGGGGAGCATTGTAGCGCTCTGATGGCTCTTTTAAGGGAGCGCTACCTATTCTGGGCAGCAATTGAGTTGTTGAGATGAATGGGGGAAGGATCTTTTCATTCTTGGAAGGAAGTTGGATTCGAATCCCTAGTCTAGCCATGATATTAGGGAAAATCCTAAACTGAAGGAGGCAAATACTCAACTTCCCCAAGGATATCTCAAGTGGTTAAAGCCTCTCCAAGGCTATATAAGCAAGATTTCTAACGGTGAAAGGGGACTAGAAAAAGGAGAATGACACCAAACTTATGATCGTATAAGTGGTGCTGGAATAGAGATGATTTGGAAGCAATAGACCTATGATCTCATAGAGAGAAATTAGTGAAGCTATCATCATTGAGATGGTGGAGCTTTTGAGAAAGGGGTAGGCAAGGAGGACTTGACAAAACTGTTGCAATCCATCCACGGTTGTAAGCAATGTTTTGTCCTCATTAATATAATTTGCTTGTCCTGTTTCTTTCTAATTCATGTTCAATCTCACATGAATTTGTCTCTTTAGTATATAGACCTATTTCGGACTAATCTTGATAGATTAGGAAGTGGTCGCACTTTGTTTGTCTACAGGGCTTATCGAAGAGCAAAAGATTGGAGCTCAACTCGGAGCGTCCAGGGACAAACACCGGTAAAAGGTACTTATTTTCTCCTTCCCCCTCACACACTAGTCCACCTAGATCTAAAAGGAAGTCAGTGACCATGATAAGCACTTTCTATCTTAGAGTTAAGATTCTAGCTCTTTGAGGAGATCTAGTTGTTCGTAGGGAGATTTTTCTTCAACAGAAACTGGCGACTCCATTGGGGAACAACCGAATCAGAACTGTTTGGTTTTGATTTCTCCTCATAGAACTCGTCTTACCTTTTGATTGTTTTTAGACCTGGTTCACCCCTTTTTGATTGATTTCATGAGTTGATTGACTCCTTACCCCATCATTCTCAGCTTGATTGCCAAAACTAGACTGGAATTTTGGATTTTTTTACATTTTCATGAGCCTTTTAATCCTGGCGCCCCTATGGCTATGTTAACAGAGCACCAGCACTCCCTGAATGTGTTAGACAGAGCACTACAATTCTTGGTTCCCTTTATACCAGAGTGCCAACCCTCTTTTGCCTAAAATCTCTTCAAATTTTCCATTTTTTGGAGGTCCAGACCCTGTTTTTTTCACTTCCTAAGCTGCTTGGGGATTCAATGCTTCTTATTTTGACCTTTGACATGATTCCTCCTAATAAGTAAACATCTTATTGTTTAGATCTTATGCCCTTCTCCCTTATTTTTGAGTTTTTGTTGTTCAAATCTTGAAATCAAACCCCTGCTTTCTTCTCTCTTATCCGACTGAGCGGGAACTCCGGTGAAGGACATCTGTAGTCTGTAACTCTTCTCATTTGGTTCTTTGAGGTCATCTAATCCAATCTCTTTCTCCTTCCTTTTGCGTTTTTTATTTTATTTCTCTTGTTTGATTGCAAAAGGGTGTGTTGTTTGTGCAAAATCTGCATTTTCTTGTCTGAATCTCCTTGATCTGAAAGGGTAGTTGGCAGGAGAAATTTGGCATTGAGTTGATTATCATTCGCATACAAACAAAAAAAGTACATCTTAGTGATTAGTTTGCATTTTAGTTTGCATTTCTGAACTATTGTAGCATCATATTGGATTTGATTGAGAACAAAATTGATTGAGGGCATTCCTTATCAAGTGTTTGATAGTGAAAAAGACTCTTCTTCTTTCCCTTATATAGGTATTCATTGAAAATAAATGATTTCTTATCATATTTCATGCATATTTTTTGGGAATCGATTCATCACTCCATCAGTTTCACTTTTGTACTCCCTCTGAGTAAACAACAACATTTAAAATCAACGCTTAACTAAAATTTATCAGACTTTTTACATCTTTGTTAGCAAACCTACATTAGTTTAAGGTGTAGGGATTTGGAATAGGTTGAAAGTATAAATTTCCAAAGCTATTAAACAAACTTAGTATCTTGCAGTAGGGAGAGTCAAATCCAATTATCGTATTGGATTGCTGGGATCCCCCTCTCACACAGGGGTTACGCATGAGGTCGCATTCGGGTGAGCTACGGAGATTTTCCCTCCGTGGCCCAACTGTTTATAGTGGTCAGATCGTATACTGGGGGTCACTAGAAGGTATACCCACGATTATGTGTGGGAGCCTTTCAAGTTGATTTTGGACTTGTTATCCTGCCCATACGTTCTGACCAGACTGTCGACTGTACCCGCCCAGGGGCTAACTACAAGTTGGTGACCTTAGTAGCCACACTCTTTAGGGTCTCACACAAGGTGACGGTGAAGGGAAGTCTCATTGTACCTGGAACAGATGTTGGTCAAACTCACTCGGGCTCCTTGGACGGTAAATCCACAATTACTGCATGGAAGCTTGCACCAAGGCATAAGTCTTTTAAGCAAGTCGCCAACATAACTGATCCACCGGCTCTAACCCCGCCCCTTCCTATTTTGATCTCGCGACATTGGATTTCATCACCAACTAGTGGTTTCATCATAGGAAGGTTTGTTTGATTGATTGCTTCTCAGATTCATAGCGTGTGTTGTTTGTTTTACTTAGTGGACCTTAGGTCGAGTCAGTTCTAATGGCGTCAAATCCTACGAGTACCAATGGAGGAACCTCTTCTCCTGGGGAACCTTGTACCTTTCCTTCATTTGGAAACTTTGGTCCTCCATATGTTGCCACACTGAGTCTTCTACGACTCACTATTGGATTACCAGTTTGGTTGTTCCCCACTTTGGTAATCCCGAATCCTCCCAATGTTTCAGTTGCACCTAGTACTTTGGATGTTGATACACCACCCACACAAAAACCTCATGTCAAATTTTCACCTTCTTCGTCCATCAAGTCTCCTTCCATTTCTCCTTCTTCACCTAGTGAAAACTCTAAAGCAAGTAGCCAGGTTGATCAGAAGAAGAAGAAACGGAAAGAGAAGAAGAAGAAGAACCCGAAAAGGACCAAGGCCCCAACAACATCAGATATTGGCTCTAAGAAACCAGTTACTGTTAATAGCACTGGGAGTGTTTATGAGGTCAAAAGGATTAAAATGAAGAATCTGAAACCCAAATTCCCTTGCAGTCTTTGTAAGGGTGACCACTTTCTGAGGGATTTCCCCGGTCTTACCCAGGTCTTAGAAATGTGGTCCTCCATTTCATCAGCCTCTATTGATCATGTCGATGATACCCTGTCAACTAGTGATGTTCAGGTTGGTAAGAAGAAGAAAAATGTCAAGTTCCCTTGCATGGTATGTAAAGGTAATCATTACTCTCACCTTTGTCCTCGTATGGACAAGGCTTCTTCTCTTTTGGAAAAAATTCAACTTCCAAAAGGTTATCGTAAGATTTCCTCTGACCCATCATTGGTTGATGGACTGGTCAATCCAGTTCCATCCATGATCAGTCTGGTTGATCGGGTGGTCAATCTAGTTTCTTCCTTGATTGAACCACGAGCCCAAGTAGTTCATCCAGTTCTGTCATCGATCATCCCCGCTCTTCATCAAAAGAGTGACAACAAAGTGGTCGATATGTTTTCATCCTCGGTCGATCCAACTCTCCCGTTAGAGAGTGACACCAAAGAGGTCGATCTGTTTCCACCCGTCGACCCCATTCTTCCCTTGGAGAGTGAAACTCAAGTGGTCGATCCAATTTCACCATTGGTCGATCCCATTCCTCCATTGAGGAATGTCAAAGTGACTAATCCAGTCCCTTCCTCGGTCAGTCCCACTCTTCCTATGAAGAGTGCCAAAGTGGTCTATCCAAGTCCACCATCGGTTGATCCGATCCAGTCATCGGTCAATCCTACTCTCCTTCTAGAGAGTAAACACAATACTGCCCATGTTTTTCTTGTTAATACAGACTCTACTATACAGGGGGGAATTCCTCCTTCTCCTGCGAAACCCCCTCCAAGTAATGAGGCCATCCTTTTTATTGGGGTGTGCTAACTATACCTCTCCTTCCCTCCCACATTCCTTTCCATATTATAGTTCAGGTTTGTGGTCATGACATTTCTCAAACGCTAATAGATGAAGGTGCATCTGTTAGTAGTTTGTCTTTCGTTTCTTGGTACGCTTTGGGTTGTCCACAGCTTGCACCGGTTACACAGAATATGTTAGATTTTAACAGAAGAACTAGTCAACCTTTAGGGATCCTTCCTCAGTTTCCTATAACTTTGGGAGGGAAAATTGTCTTTATCGATGTCATGGTAGTCCCAGACCCCTTGGATTTATCTTTACTCCTTGGGTAGGATTATGTCTATGCCATGAAAGATCTTGTATCCACCCTTTTCCATGTGATATCTTTCCCTCACGATGGAATAATTGTGACTATTGATCAACTTTCATTCATTGGCCCCGACTGGGTTACCTCCCTAAGTGGTTCTTATATGAAGATAGTATCACCCCCTCCGCATGTTAATTATGTGGCGTTGTCTCCCATGACCTCAACTTCCGATGATTTGGATCCGGTAGTTGACATGGTGATTTCTTCGGTAAGATTATTGGAGCCTGATCTCCTTCCTCCTATAGTGACCCTCGACATGTGTTCCTTCTCGAGTGATTATCTTCCATCCAGTGAAGATCTCTTGAAATCCATGATCAATTTTTGTCCCTTGACATTGTCTCCTTCCAGATCATTATCCTCTCAAAGTCCATGATCAAGAAGCAACCACGAGCATAGTTTCTCTTCTCTATGGAAAGATCATTAAAAAATGAAACATAGGCCATAAACATAGTTTCTCTTCTCTGTGGAAAGCTCGTTAAAAAATGAAATAGAGGTCTTGAGCATAGTTCTTTTTATGTGTCAAGATCGTTAAAAAATGAAACAGTCACCTCTCTTGAACCTTCTTTTCATCCACCCTTCTCCTTTTTCTCATCTACTAGAGAAATTTGTGACGACCTCAGAGTCAGTGAAGGAATCGAAGCTTGGAGGGCATGTCTCCAGCCTTTGATGATCTTTCTGGAGTTAAGCCACTAGATTTCAAGATGGGGGCATACCAAGCTTAGTATTTGTTCTTTCTCATGCTCGTAAATACATGAGAATGCATCCGGGTAGACTTTTATCTCTTTTTTGGACCTGTATGGATACACGAAAAAGGAACCCCCTAGAGTCTCCTTTAAGCTCTTTTCAAACTCTCTAAACATGAAAAGATTTCCGAGTGATCTTGCTTTCTTTCCCACTCATTAAACGGTTTGAAAGGGCGTCTTTCAAGTGATAATTTATCTCTTTTTCGGCCTCGTAATACTAACATTATGAAAAAGGACAACACTGGAGTTATCTTTAAGTTATTTTCAGACTACTTTACGAAAAAGGAATTGAGAGAGTTCTCTTTTAAGTGGATTTCCAGACTCTATAATCATGAAAAACCTTCGAGTTTTCTATCTTTGGACTCGCTAAACAAAACATCAACAGGTCCATATGGGATCGAACCCTTACTTCTTCCAGTTCGTTAAATAATAGAAGAGGAACTTACCGAAGGTGAGTTTTATCGAGCATGTGTTATCCTCCTCGAGCTCATTAAATTAAAAAGAGGTACTCATCTATCTGGATGGGGGAAAAAAATTTAAAGAAAAAATCCAAGCAGTTTCTCTTGAGAACATTACCAAGTAACTCTTAGAGTCGCCCTTGAACACAACACTTTGTCTTTTGCACACATTTTAATCTGCTGAACCTCTGCACTAAGCCAATCCTTTGAGTTCCTTTCACTGCTTCGGGTCACCTAACATAAGTCACAGCATCCACTGCATCATCAAGTTTTGGTCCATGTCATGTTTCTGTTTTCGTGCCTCAGTGTTCAAGGGAAGTATTCGCCTCGAGAGTCGGCCATCATAAATATCTTGTCTCAATACCCATGTCAGTCCATGTTCATTTGATCTACCAATTACATCTCTATGTCCGTTTTGTGTCATTGATGGGGGATACATTAAGGCCCTCCTTCGACGAGCCTATTCCTATCGACTTCAACACATCATCCAGGAATCAGACTTAGAAACCAGTTAGTACTTTGGGACCTACATGCCTCAATGGAAGGCCTCCTCACATCCGACAACATGTTTACACCATTGACCTCTGATCGGATGATTCCACGGATGTTCGACTCCATCTCATCTAGTCACATTCATTGGAATGTACTAGAGTACCTTGGGAATCATTGGCATTAATGGTGATCTCCTTCATGCTTGTTAATGGTTTACATCATTGACCGGTAATCAAGTGGTTTCTGCCATGTTCAACATCAGGACATCTATTCACATGGTTAGATTTGTACTACATCGAGATCGGTAAGAAGACCCTGGGTAGAGTGATCACTTTGATATGTACTTTTTCTAGGTTGTGAAGGAGTTTCTCTCGAACAATTACACATATATTGTTACATAGATCCACTTTGTATTGGTCGTGGCTATGTCTTGTCATCTCGTAGATCCACTGTGTATTCTTCATGGCTACGATTAGTTCAGGTCATGGGAGTATAGATCCACACTGTATCCTTGGTGGCTATACCTTTTTATCAATACAATTATGGGTCCGCAGTGTATTTTATGGCGGCCATATCTTGCAAGTCTTGATCACCCAAGCATAGGCATGCCTGCCTTGGGTTTGAAACATGTCATAATATTTGTTGGATGTTTGTGTGCATATTTTGTCAAGTTCTCTGTGTCTATATCCTTGCTTGAAAGTCTACAAAGAATTCAATTATCAGATCTTGTCTTCTAACTTCATACTTTGGGGGAAAATATGTTACACATAAAAAATACTCACTTTGATAGTGTCGCAAGTGTCGTCATTACAAGGTTCGCAAGTGTCTTTTTTTTCTCACAAGTGTTGCAAGTGTTAAAGAGAGCATACTGACATGATGCCTATGTGATGTCTATAATGACATGAGAAGGACACTTGAAACACCTCAAACATTTGGTTTGGAAGAGAAGAAATGAGTCAGGAGGCTTAAAAACCTTTTGCCATCTAAAAGCACCTCAAAAACTGAGTTTTTGAAGGAGAGTGCTCCCCTATACCTCTTCTGGGAGCGTTGGCGCTCCCCCTTACACTGTCTGGGAGAATTATAAAGCTCCTTTGGCCCTTTTGAGGGAGCGTTGGTGTCTTTAGGAGCATTGGCGCCCCCCTTAAGCCTACTGGGGAGTGTTGTAGCACTCTGATGGCCCTTTTCAGGGAGTGCTACCTATTCTAGCCAGTAGTTGAGTTGTTGAGATGAATGGGGGAAGGATCTTTTCATTCTTGGAAGGCAGTTGGATTCGAATCCCTAGTCCAACCATGATCTTAGGGCAGATCCTCAACAGAAGGAGGTAAATTCCCAACTTCCCCAAGGATATCTCAAGTGGTTAAAGCCTCTCCAAGGCTATATAAGCAAGCTTTCTAATGGTGAAAGGGGACTGGAAAAAGGAGAATGACACCAAACTTATGATCTTATAAGTGGTGTTGGAACAAGGATGATTTGGAGGCAATAGACCTATGATCTCATATGGAGCAATTAGTGAAGCTATCATCATTTAGATCATGGATCTTTTGAGCAAGGGGTAGGCAAGGAGGACTTTACCAAACTGCTGCAATCCATCCACGGTTGTAAGCAATGTTTTGTCCTCATTAATATAATTTTCTTGGCCTGTTTCTTTCTAATTTGTGTTCAATCTCACATGAATTTGTCTCTTTAGTAGATAAACCTATTTCAGACTAATCTTGATAGAGTAGGAAGTGGTCGTACTTTGTTTGTCTACAGGGCTTATCGAAGAGCGAAAGATTGGAGCTCAATTCGGAGAGTGCAAGGACAAACACCGATAAAAGGTACTCCTTTTCTCCTTCCTCCTCACACACTAGTCCACCTAGATCTAAAAGGAAGTTAGTGAACATGATAAGCACCTTCTATCTTAGAGTTAAGAGTCTAGCTCTTTGAGGAGATCTACCTATCCGCAGGGAGATTTTCCTTCAACACCATGCAGTCTAAAAATTTCTTTCATAAATATTTTAGTGATATTTATAACTTTAAAAGTAGAATTTACAGGAATAAAGTGTGCAGACTTACTGAGTTTATTGATTACAACCATAAGAAAGTCATTATGTTTCTGAGTTTTTGGCAAACTTGTAATAAAGTCTAGTGATATGGTCTCCCATTTCCATTCTAGTACTTGCAATGGTTGTAGTAGGTCGGTTGGATGCTGGTGTTGGGCCTTAACCTACTGATAATCTTGGCACCTAGCCAAATATTCTATTGTTTCACCATTCATATTAGGTCAATAAAATATTTTTCTAAGTGTTGTTATCGTTTTCTGGAATCCCGGATGACCATAATATAGTTTCTTATGCACTTCATCCAAGACCTTTATATTTAAACTTGTTGAATCCGGTATGTAAAGTCTGTTTTTGAATCGTAATAGTCCATTTTTGTCGATACTCAGATCTGGTTTATCTGAGTATGCGGTACTGTTTTGTAATTCTGACATTTTTTTAGTGTGATTTTCATCATTAATACCTATTGTCCTTATTCTCTATTCCATATCACTTTATGCTCTACTAACATTTATTTCTAATAACCTATGGACTCTTCTTCTTAGGGCATATGCTACCTTATTTTCCTTACCCTTGATATGTCTTACCTCAAAGTCAATTTTTCTCAAGAAGGCTATCCATCTTGCTTGTCTTGCATTAAGATTTGGCTAACTAAACAATTTTTTTTCCCATTATGTAGTGTCACCAAATTTTTAAGGCATGTGTTACTGTTGCCAATTCTAAGTCATCAGTGATGTAGTTTCGCTCATGTTCTTTTAATTTCCAGGACTCATAACAAATCACGTGTCCTTCCTGAGTTAGGACACCACCTAGTCCTTCTTTACTCGCATCAACACACACGATAAAGTCTTTTTCTAGGTCTCCTACCTTCAATATCGCTGCAGTTGTCAATAATTCCTTTATCTTGTTAAAACTATCTTGACACTTCTGTGACCAATTAAACTTGGTCCCTTTCTTTTGTAATGACGTGATAGGGTAGGCTATCTTGGAAAACCCATCTATAAATCTAGGATAATATCTGGTGATTCCCATGAATGACTGAATATCCTCTACATCCTTAGGTATCGACCATTCCATGATGTATTTTATTTTCTTAGGTTCGACTGCAATGCCATCTGCTGAAATTACATGTCCTAGGTATTGTGTTTTATTTTGATAAAAATCACACTTATCAAACTTGGCGTACAGTTTGTGTTTCCTCAAAATTTGCAGAACTATTCTTAAGTGTTCTTCATGTTCTTCCTCTGTTTTAGAATAGACTAGAATATTGTCGATAAATACAAGTACAAACTTGTCTAAATACTGACTGAAAATACTTCTCATCAGACACAGAAACGTGGTTGGTGCATTAGTGAGTCTGAAAGGTATGAATACGAATTCATAGTGTACATATATTATCTGAAATGTTGTTCTGATTATGTCCTCATATTTTATCCTAACTTGATGATAACGGGATTGTAAATCCAACATTGAAAAGATCTTGGACCCACCTACTTGATCGAACAGATCATTTATCGTAGGTAAGGGGTATTTGTTCATAATAGTCATTTTGTTCAATTGTCTTTGATTGATACATAGTCTTAGAGTACCGTCTTTCTTTTTCACAAAGAGGACTAGTGCTCCCCATGGTGAAACACTCGGTCTAATATACTCTTTGTCCAATAACTCTTGGAGTTGTATTTTTAATTCTATCAATTCTGGTAGACTCATTCGATAAGGTGCTTTAGAGATGGGGGTTGAACTAGGTAGTAGGTCTATGGAGAAGTCTATTTCCCTTTTAGGAACTAATTTTGGTATCTCATCAACAAATACATCTTTGAATTCACGCAGGATAGCAAATTCTTCCAAGATGGGATTATCTTTTTTTTCTAACAAATTTGTTATTTGAATGGTGTAAACATGACAACCCTTTCTCATGCATTTCTTGAATTGCATTGCAGTGACTTGTCTAGCTGATACAGGTTTTTGTATACCTTGGGTTGTTCTAGTAGTGTCATAATCATCTTTATAATTAAGTGTCTTTGTATAAAAACCTAGAACTTCTTTGTGCTTTTCCAACAAATCCATTCCAATAAACATATCATAAGATCCTAGTGACAGAATATTCAGATTTGTTTTTATGTTTTTACCATCTAAACTAAATTCCAAATCAGAAATAAAGTCAACCACTTTCCTTTTAGTTCTTGTTGCTAACTGTACTAGCCATGATTTTGCATGTTTCATCCTCTTAAGTTTATTTGACTCTACTACTCCATGAGTGATATAACTTAATGTAGCTCCTGGATCAATTAAAACAAAAATTTGGGTGTTATTGATTTTACCTTTGATTTCCTCCACAAAGAACTAGCTGTCAGCTTGGCGACCATCAATGGCTGCATTTATCCGATGTAGGCTTTTGCCTACATCAGCCACCATCGAAGCTTCATGAAAATTATGAACAACAGTTTTTATTGATGTGTTTAAACATGGATAGTTCCTCTTGAGATGAGGTTCTCGACATTCCCATCATTTTAATGGTTCTCTAGGGTTGTCCCCAAACTTCTTTGTTCCTGGGTTTACCAGTTTAACGCCTCCTTGTGTTCTTGGATGGTTTGAGTGAAAATATTTTCTACGAACAAATTTTGCTACATTCCAATACGGAGCTGGTTGGTATCCCTTCTTATGCTGGTTCATTCAATCTTGTTTCTTATCCTTCCAAGCCTTGGGAAACTCTATTCACTATTTGTACTGGTCGTAGCACATTCATGCTTTTTTTAATACTTCACTCAAGGACTTAGGGTTGTCAAACTCAATTATGTCCCTATAGGACTGTGGTAAATAACATAGGAACCGTTGGATTTTTACCTTGTCCTCCCGGATATAAGGTATGAACCTTAGTAATTCTAGGAACTTTTTTACAAGATCCTCCATTGTCATCTAACCAAGTTGTAACTCATAAAATTATTTGGTTTTCCTTTCATAGTAGCTCTCAGATAGGTATTGTTTCTTGAAATATTTCTTAAAGTCGGACCATTCCATGTGTTTCTCTTTTAGGCCTTTGGCCAATTTCAGATATTGCCACCAAATGTTGGCTTTTCCTTTTAGATTGTAAATGGCCATTCTGACCTTCATGTTGTTGGAATAGTTGTATATCTGGAAATATTTTTTGATGTCTAATAATCATGCCTCAACTTCCTCCCCTATTCTGGATTCTCCATCAAAGGTAGATGGTTTAATTTTCTTGAATTCTCCTTCAAGGTGGTCTACTTGTTTTCTTTTTCTATCCATTTTTGTTTTACCCTCAGCTAAAGGTGTACCCTCAAACAAACTGTCTCCTTTTTTTGCTCCAGGACCAGACTTCTCGGAGGTCCTTTGGCTAACCTCTTCTTCATTGTTATCGTCCTTTGTGATTTTCTTCATCACTATACTGTGCAACATGACTTCACTTATCTCCTGATGTTCCTACTGTTCCTTCTTCAGTTTTTCATTGTCGGCTTTGAAAACTTGCAGCTCAACAATGATATTTCTCATCGTTTCCAAAACTTCAGTAGGGGAGCTTTCGTCACTATTTTGTTTCTAATTTTCAGGAAGTCTTTGTTCAGGATTCCCATCAAGTCTAATTTTTGCATCATCTTGTGCTACCATGATCAACACAAAACATAAAAGGGTTTTATGTTTGTAACAATAAAGGCCTTATTAGTTTTACATAACATAATTATGTGTTAAGAAATCAGTTGGCCCTGTTCAAGGTCCAAGTGTTGTAACCTTTGATCTGATACCATATGTAATGTACCTCTAATTACCATAATTTTTATTTATTTTTTCTTTGTGGTTATAGATTCTCAAATTAAAGGCATATTTAACTCAAATCTTGTTTCAAGGAGCCTAAATACTTCCTCTTCCACATTAATACTTATCAAATATATTTTATAAGTGAAATTATAAGACTTTATCTCCTCCTCAAAACCTTGACTCCTTGTAATCTTATAAGTGTTTCATTTTATCCTAACCTCATGAGATATACTCATGTCCTTAGAAGACTATACATATATATACCAAAGTGTTTATGCAACAACCTACATATATATGTATAAAGTTAAAATACCACTTCACCATAAAATATTTACACAACAATTTATATACATGTATATAACTATTGCCTATTACACTGCGCCACAAAATATTTACGTAACATTCGATATGTATAAACATACTATTACCAAACATATTGTGCCATAAAGAATTTAAGAAATAACCTATATTTATATAAGTCCATTTCCAAATGTACTGCGCCAGCAAGGACTACCGTGAGATGAGTACTAAGAATGACACTTCATAAATTTTGGAGTGGCCAATATGTTTCTTCGGGTATGGGAGAAGAAAACTTAATGCGCTTCTTCCCATCAACATGGTCCTAGAATGTGTGAAATCTAGGTGTCGAGATGGTAGTTAAGAATCCAGTTCTCACCTCACACCTTTAGGGACAACTATGATCCTAATCAAATTAACTCTTGAGAAGAGGCTTACCTTTACTTAACGAAATATCGATGAGCACTACAAACCCTAACCAAACTTAGAAGGAGAAGACTAAATTGTCTGCCAAATCGATTTCCATGGATTAACACGAGACTAACTTGGGATACAACCGAGAGGGTGTAATGACCCTTCTGCCAGAGATTTTAAGATGTTTTGGAAACAGCCCCTCAGGATTATCACGAGTTTAAAGTGTCCCTCTAAAATATTGCCACCTTGCCCTAGCTACAACACTATCTTAAGGACTGCCATTAAGTATCTGTAGACTAGTATATGGGCACTAGAACTATCATTTTCATTAGTCTTCTTTTGATATCGGCTCTTTGTGCTTCCTACAAATAAGGTTGATTTATCAAATCTTCTCTGTAACTGCTCAATGCTTAATCCCTGGACTCGTTCTAGAATCAAACGTATTGGGCGAACCTCTACCATTGGGACTCCACATAATAAGGTGAGAGCATCTAGTTACTTGTTTTTAGGAACCCTCTATATTATAAAAATCATTCTAGTTGTTGAGTTGTTTGACATGAAAGTTACTTGATAGTCTAAAGCTTGAATAATGGAAAGGTTATGCATTTCTTGATGTCTTCGTTTTACCTTTATTTTAGTTACAGTCATTGCATTCTTTGATGTCTTAATGTATACGCCACCCCTCAATAGGTATTAGTAAATGATATCTCGTTTATTTGAGGGACGGTAGAGTCTCATGAACGAATCCCTTCATGAAATGTACAAGGTGTTGTATAATTCCCTTCATCTTTGTCGTAGTCTCAATCGATTTTACAATGTTGAACTAAAGACCTTTGTAATTCTGGCATGCTAAGATAACTCTTTAATACCAACAAAGCTCCTTGACATTTCTCAAATGTTATTTGTTATCTTCGCTATCTGTACAACTTGAAACCAGTGGCCATGGATTTCTATATCAATCGTTGAATTAATAATATATCCCCTGTAAATTGTTACTGGTGGGTCTATAACTCAACTATCAAGTAGCTTTTGCCTTGTGTGGAAAGAAATAAGTTTATGGTGTCTATGCACAACATGCTTGTCCATTTTTAAAAGGTAGTCTAAGCTCGACAGTTAGATATGCTTCTGGTATAAAAGAGATTATTAAGGTTTATAACAGTCTAATTAATATACACCATCCATGTATGAAGGGACTTAGTACAGTTTCTCTCGCTATTCATTATTTATGACTACTGTGTAAAGTTTTCCTTGTATTGTTAAATAATTTTTCTCTTGAATTGATACACAACACTAATGAAGTGACCTTTTTGATGCGAGGGTACTAATCAATGAGTTGTTTCCCCATCCATCCTTGTCCCTGAGTGACTGTCTAGCCGAAAAACAACAAGGAAAGGTCATGCAAGCCGAGGTCGGAAGTTAAGTAATGTCTTGGCATGATGTGTTAAATAGATAATTATCATTTTGTTTTAGCTTCTTCAAGTTTCCTTAAATATGATTTTCTAATATTCATATGGTGGATCTTCCATGCTTTTTTGTCTACGCAATGATCTTGGATGTTCGTCCCCATAATTGGCGCAAGAGTTATTTTTGTTAATTTATGTACCCTTCTGGATTTTGAACAGCCACGGTTGCCAAAATTAAAAGAGGTCATTAAAAATCGATTTCCTTAGATTCCTATCAGGTTTGGAAAAAGGGGAAGAATTCCCAAAAGTAACTTGGGGTTTTGGCCCAGTTGTTATAGTATGACTTTTGCAATGATTTTCTACAGGGTTATCCTGTTTTTTAGAGTAATTAAATGATTGTTAATTGAATATTTCTCAGGTCTCATTCTACCCTAAAATTTAATTACCAGAGTTATCGTTTCGATGACAAGCCCTGTTTCAAACGCTGAATGTTGGATCGACTTATGCTAGATCTATAATACTATATAATTTTATCTCCTTTCGGCATTCCTTATGTTTATTGCTAATGTGTTTTAATCTGCAATTGTAATAGTTAGATTGGATCTAATATGAGTAGATATAATGGTCTGAGTAAAGTTACAATTCTGTGTTTTACTTCTAGAACAATATTTATATACCTGTACATTCTTCGTTGTTTAGGATAAAGGGGCTGGTAGGAGTTTGAAATCACATGTTGTATGTACAAAACTATATCGTTGTAATTATTTATTCTATACCATCCACTTCCATGAATACCGAGTGGACAATTTCTCATGTATACTCATAGTTAATAAATTTATCAATTACTTTATACAGTGTGTATTTATTCAGTTGAGTCCTTTTATTTTGTGCGAATGGAAAACATAAGGATTAGAAAGTTCTGCTAGCATGGCATTTATACTCTTTAATAATTATCTTTGAATTCTACTTCTGCGTTATCTTATAACAGAACAACAACTTAATTATATCACTGTAGTAACATATAAGCAATTCCAGACTCTTTGATTCAGTTGTTTCTTATACGAGAGTTAGTTGATTTCTTATTGGTAGAGTTTGTGTGTTCAAATACTATGACAGAAAATCTCTGTAAAAGTGAGGTTTCTATTGTCGTCATTAAATCTTCTTTTAATAAATCTATACACAGTATTAACCGAAGTTGTATATATATATATGTGTGTGTGTGTGTGTGTGTGTGTGTGTGTGTGTGTGTATGTATGTATGTATGTATATCTATACATATTTTCTCAACCCAAATACTCATAGATAGATCTGTCTAATATTTTGATTATAAAAATAGCATTCGCTTATAGATAAATATATTCTTTCAAGTTCACTTGTACATAGATAACTCTACTTAGAATTTTAATTCAAGAGTGGCCATCCCCAGAATTTATTCCTTGATTATATAACTTCATACAACAAACAAATGTCATCTATGGAAGCTATTTAAACCTAGTATAGACAGATACATTATATCAGATACACAAAATCATTCAGAACAAAAAGGAGAAAATTAACATATATGAACCAGTTTGAGGGAAGACAAAGGGAACAACCACATTCCTCCAAACCGTAGAACAGGACAGCGAAATTACTTGTCTGATTCACCCCCTATCCTGACCATGAGTCCATGAGAGAAAACTTGAAATCTCCTCTTCAACAATGTTTCCTCTATCTGTAGTCCTCACTGTTATCACTGAAATTTCGTCCGCACAGGGCGACAAGAACTCAATATCATCAACACAGAAAAACAATCATCCACGGCACAAGGATTAACTCCACAGCACATCAAAAGGGCCAAAACTATACAAAGTTGGCTAAAAAGATTAAAAAGCGCACCGCGCCCAT